>PVHX01014729.1:0-49368 GCA_004024805.1 Geosciurus inauris
CCCAGGTGTTCACCTGCGCCCCCTGGTGTGTAGGAAGTTCCGCTGTGTTAGAAGGTGGTCCACAAAGAACAATAGCTGGGGTTCCGCTCAGGAGACAGTCAGTCCACAGAAGCAACTGCTAGCGGTCTCTCGTGGTTGGGTGGGCACTGGGGCCAGGCACCCTGTGCGGAAGCAGGCCTGGCACACCCGGGATAAACTCTGGGTTGAAGCCCCGGGCCGGATCCTCCACCACTACTGCACTCCTCCGGTCGGCGCCGAAGTCACTCCTCCTGGCTACCGCTGTCTCCCGGTGGCCCTACGCTCACACACGCAATCGAGACTCCTGCATGGGGCGGCAAGCCGCAGAGAGCTGCCAAGAAACTGGTTGGAGAATGGCACCCCGCTACTTCCAGTCTCAGTCTCGGAGAGCCGTAGCCCTGGGCTGTGACCCGGGCTGCAACCGCGTTTCTCCGGCTGGCGCCGAAGCCACGCCTCCCGGCTACCGCTGCCTCCCGGTGATCCTGTGCTCACACACACACGAGTGAAATTCCTGCGTGGGATGTTGAGCCGCAGAATGATGCCAGGAAGCTGGCTGGAAAACGGCGCCTCCACCACTTCCAGCCTTGGTCCCTGAGAGCCTAGTGCAGAGTGGACTGTCTAGGCCGCCATCTTGGAACCAGTCAGTTACATGTCTTTATAATCATCAACAATTGAATTTTCCACTTTAGCAATTATATAATTGGCTATAATCTAAGGAAGACGCGGGATCCTATACAGGAGGAGCTTAAGGGATGGTTTATTCCAACCCTTATAATAGACATTTATAGCACATTGATAGCATTTCCTCCTAATTTTTATCCTCTGTAGAGATCATTTAAAGTGTTTTCCTTGGCCATTTATTATTTGTCATTTGGAAGTACATTTAGGAATCTGAGTTTGGCTTAAAAGAAAAGTATTGATTCTTCCAAAGGGAGTTATAATTCAGTTTCAGCTGCAGTAGCACAGGCTTGATTTTTTTATATTTGTATTCAGGCACCTGACATTTAAGTTTTATTTGAATATAGGGTTGTAAATATAACATGAACCAGTTATCACATAACTCTTAAATACCGAGATCCAATGAATTCTTTCCAAGCATAGAAGCTATATTGGGTCGAAGTCTAACCAATTAGCCTTTAAGAAAGCAATATAGTCCTATCTTCCCAAAATCTGGCTGGGAATAGTTTCCACTGGATAACAACAACAAAAAAAATCTCAAAATGATTTAAACAATAAGTAGCTTATACAACTGAATGCTAGAGGTAGGTTTGGTTTGATTCAACTGCTCATTAATGTCATCCACGACCAGGTTTACTTCTGCATCTATCTGTCCTTATCCATGTCAACCTTAATCCCATTTGTCCTATGTTAGCCGCCCACAACTGCCTGGGATCTGTTTCTTTCCATTCATATCTAAGGATAGAGAAAGAAGCTGGTTTCCCAAATTTTTCCAAAAGAGAGTGGACACATCTCTTTCAAAATTTACTCAGTAAATATGGTCTGTAGGCTCACTGCCCATGCCTAATGTGATAACTCTGACCAGGAAATGGAAAACCATCACTTACATAGGTCCTTTCTTCATACATGCCCCATCTCAGCAACAGGAATGGAATTAGCTCCTCACGGCAAAGGGGCTATGGACAAGGGCATGGATACCTAAAGGGAAAGGTAGAAGCTACCAACCAGGGTGTAAGATAGATATATACCTAACTATGTGTGGGGAACTCCAGAGCCAAACTGGCTGCTTTCGAATCCAGATTTACCATTTACTGGCTATATGACCATAGGCAAGTAAAAAGTGAACTAATGATTTACTAAAGTGCTCGTATCACAGGACTTTTCTAAAATCGATAGCATCAAGTTATGTATTACACTCGTCCCTTTTATAAAGCATGTGGGAAGAATTGAAGAGAATGCAAAAGTGAGCAAAATGATACTCCATTTTTGAAGAACTGGCAACTCAGGAGAAGAAATTAGAGCTCTGTGATAGTAGTAAAAGGACAGATGGAATAAGTTACATAAAAAGATGTTTCCTGGGCTGAGGCTGTAGCTCAGTGGTAGAGTGCTCGCCTTGCACTTGTGAGGCACTGGGTTTGATCCTTAGCACCACATAAAAATAAATAAATAAAGATATTGTATCCATCTACAACTAAAAAAAATTTTTTTAAAGATGTTTCCTAAAATGACATTTTTCCCTAATGAAAAATTATCTAATAGCAAGCACTTTTTGTAGTATTTTTCACATCCAAATGAAGTTAATATAATTTTTCTGAATATACATTAATTTAATGATAATTGAAAACAATAAGTAATAATCAGAATAAAGTTACCCCACATTTTAACTACAAAGTATATAAAATATGTTATCTGCTACACATTTGTTAGAATGGCCAAAATTCAAAACATTGACAATCCATATCCTCCTCAATGCTGGCAAGGATATGGAATAATAGGAATGTCCATTTAAATGGAGGTGGAATGCAAAATGGTATCACCACATTGGAAAGTAGTTGGGCAGTTTCTTACAAAACTAAACATACTCCTACCATGTGATCCAGAAGCCAACATGCTCTTTGGAATTTATCCAAAGAAGTAGAAAACTCATTTCTACACAAAATACCTGCACACTGATTTTTATAGCAGCTTTATTCATAATTGGTAAAAATTCACAAGCAACCAAGATGTCCAAAGGTAGGCAAATGGATAAACTGTGCTATAGCTGGGGAGGGGAATGTTATTCAATTCTAAAAAGAAATGATCTATCAGGCCCAGACAAAAACATGTAAGAAACATAAACACATTTTACTAGGTGAAAGAAGCCAATATGAAAGGTTACATACTTTTCCAACCCCCTCCCTGACATTCTGGAAAAGGAAAACTATAGAGGCATGAAAAGGGTTTAGAGGAAGAGAAAGATGAATAGGTGAAGCACAGAAAACTTTTAGGACTGTGGAATTGCTCTGTATGATACAATAGTGAATACATGGCATTATGCATTTGCCCAAACCCACAGAATATACAACGTCAAGAGTAAAATCTAATGTCAACTATGGACTTTGGGTAATAATGGTATGTCAATATAGGTTCATCTATTGCAACAATGTGCCATTCTGATGTGGGATGTTTATAGCAGCAGAGCTATACATATTGGAGATATAGGGATCTAGGGGGAGATAGATAGATAGATAGATAGATAGATAGATAGATAGATAGATAGATAGATAGAAAGAAAGAAAGAAAGAAAGAAAGAAAGAAAGAAAGAAAGAAAGAAAGAAAGAAAGAAAATCAGCTCTCTAATATTTAGGATAATGGAGAGAAGCAGATGTGAGGACTACCCAAAAGTCACTGAAATTTTCCCTGGAATCTTTTTGTGCTTACAGTGAAATATGTGAGAACTTGATTTTCTGGGGCTGCTTTCAGGTCACAAAACTAACCTCACTGTGGATACCTAGGAAGTTGTCACTTCCCAGCCCACATCCTGGGGTTCAACTCTTTCCGGGGATGGGAATGGAAAGTTTTTTCTTGTTATAAATAAAGATTATTCTTTTGGAGTAGAGTATAGTGAAATTTTGCTTTTTCAAAGACTTTAATGAATAGTGCATTATAAAGTAATTCAATAGTTATCACCTTTAGAGGGAGCCATGGAGCCTTCTGTGTCTCCCAAACCAACCTCCCTTATTACAACATCGCTGCTGTAAGCCTGCTGGACCTGCCTGCTCTCCAACTCTGAGACCCCAGAATTTTAAAAACCCTGATTTTCACTTCAAGTTTCCCCTGTTATTAAGATAACATAGTCACGGCAAGATAACAATTCTGCAAAACCAAAAGAATCCAACCAAATTGATATTACAGAGAAAATATGGGTTGTCTTTGCTCCAAAGAAACAGAAAAGTGGTCAACACTATTGGTATATTTAACTGCTGATTACCTCCTCATCTGCCTTTAGAAATGCACAGACAGGGTTCATGACATGCTACTCCAAAATATGGCAACTTGGTATATTGATTATTTCAAACTAAAGGAATTTGAGAGACAGTATGGGCAGAAAGATCTCTCTGACCTTCTCTTGACTTTCTCCCCTGGAACAGGTCATAAGACCCTCATGTGAGAGTGTCTTCCCTATACCCAGAAGAAAAGAATGTCCTTATCTCTGAAAACACAGGAACACAGATAATAATCTGAATATAAAGGTCTTTCCATGATTGATTTATTAGCATCAGATCATCCCCTCTTTGCCCATTCACATTTCTCTGTCACTGTTTACTCTTCCTCAAACCTGCTATACAAAATACTCAGGTTTCACTATTTCTTTTGGTCTTCATTTCCTTATGAAGGCTCCTATGTCACATCAAACTTATATCAAATAAACTCATATGCTTTTCCCTTATTAACTTGTTTTTTGATATGGAGACCTCAGCCTTGAACCTAGGATATGTGAGAAAAAGATACTTTTCCTCCCTGGTAACATAAATAAATTTCTCAGAGTGGGAGAGAAAGCCAGCACTCATGAGTACCTACAGTCTTTAAAATGGAATTGCAGCCATGCAGCTGACCTATCTGCCAAGCTCCACAACCCTGGGGGACAGAGCCTTGCCTTTTTCTGCCCATATCCCCAGTGTCTGCTTCAGATTAATATCTAAATAAATATATAATGAGTTGATTTCAATTTTTTCAGGTTTGCAAAACAACCTAGATTTGATATGAATAAGAAAACAATGATACACAGATAAAAACCATAGGACAGAGGTGGAGACTGAGAAAGCTTATAACTAAAATATTATTTCAAGAGAAGGGAGTGGTTAGGCTGGGCTTCCTTAGAGCTGGAGGAACAATTTGTTCTGGAATCCACTTTCAGCCCTGAAAGAAAAAGTCCACAGCATTTCAAGAATGACAGAGCTGAGAAAGATCATTCAGGTCCACTTTATAACACAGATGAAAAGAGAAGGCCATGGTGGAAAGTAACTTGTCTACATTCTCTCAGCCAATGATTTTAGCCCCGAGGGTCTCATCGGCTTCACAGAGCGGTGGCCACCTCACCCATCCATGAATTCAGGAAAGACCCGGATTGTCAGAAGAGAGAGTTTCTAAAAAACTCAAGCACCACTCCAGAGTTTGTGTCAAAGATTCACTGGATTAATTCCAGGGCTGAGGCAGCAGGTTCACTATGCACCATCACTTAGAGATAAGGAACTGGTGAGGCTCCTTCTGCTCGCATTTTGTCCTGACACACCTGATGCACAGCAGTCCAATGTGAAAACCCACATCACAGTCCAGATCCCCTGAAAGGGCAGCCCATGGAGGGCCCACCTCCTCAAATCTCTTCCTTTAGGTCTTTAGAGGATTCTTGGCCCCAGAGATTCCAAAAGATGAAAATGACCAGAAACACGTTGGAAGGTGACACATGTCCAAGTCCAAAGGAGTTTGTACAAGGACAGAAATGCCCTGCAAATATAAGATACAGTAGACTCCCAGAGTGAGGAAGGAATGGTATCTAGCAGGAATCAGGAACCCTACCAAACCGCCTAGTCATGAGACTCTTACTTGCTTGTTCAAATATATGTGTTAGATTCCTATAAACTACTGAACTTTAACTACTACACTACTACTTACAAGACGGTTGTTATTTAATAGATGATAAAGCAAGTGAACAAGTGACTATTGCATCCATTTATATATTCAATCGAGCTGGGCTCTGTGGCACATGCCTGTAATCCCAGCACTTCTGGAGGCTGAGACAGGAGAACCACGAGTTCAAAGCCAGCCTCAGCAATGGTGAGGCATTAAGCAACTCAGTGAGATCCTGTCTCTACATAAAACACAAAATAGGGCTGAGAGTGTGGCTCGGAGGTCGGAGGTCGAGTACCCTGAGTTCAATAACTGGTACAAAAAAAATGTATTCAATCAACCATTCAGTCCCACATTGATTCAGTATTTATCAAGTAGTTCATAGGTCAAGTACTTAGGTTTGAAGATGGGTACTAAAATGAGTAAGAAGCAAGCCTTCCCTCAAGGAGCTCCAATTCCAGGCAGAGTGATAATGAAGAAAATAAATTTCAGCCGGGCACAGTGGCGCACGCCTATAATCCCAGCACTTTGGGAGGCTGAGACAGGAGAATCGCTAATTCAAAGCCAGCCTCAGCAACCACGAGGCACTAAGCAACTCAGTGAGACCCTGTCTCTACATAAAACACAAAATAGGGCTGGAGATGTGGCTCAGTGGTCGAGTGCCCCTGAGTTCAATCCCTGGTACCAAAAAAAAAAGAAAGAAAGAAAGAAAACAATTGTCTATGATGCAATGAGAAAAACGTTCTAATAGAAGAATGACTGCAGAGTCTGGGGAGAGAGAGGAGGGAGGGAATCTGCTCTGATGTGTGGGGGTGATCATTCAATTAGAATTACAAAGATGCCCCCGTGGCTCATTTCATCAAGTAACAGTCATACAGTTTTCTCAATTTAATGATAAAAGCTCCAACAACATTAACTCCAAATTTCCCTAGTTGGTACTCAACACATTTATAGAACTGAATCTTGACTCTCCCCCCTCATCTTCTACCCCCTTTCACCCAGCAAGATCCCTAGTTTATATTGTTAGCTATAAGAAAATGCCCTTGCAAACTGCAAGATTATAATTTTACAGTCTGAAATAAATAGATTTCCTCATATGATCAGGAAACCTGAAATACATAGAGTTCAATTCTTCTCCAGTTAATACAGGTGTTTTTAAAGATGGTAACATAGATTTCTATTCAAAACTTTGACAATTTTAGAACAGAAGGGAAACTTGGAGATGGCTTAGACCAACTTCCACACTTTTTTTTTTTTGGTACTGGGGATTGAACTCAGGGGCACTCGACCACTGAGCCACATCTCCAGCCCTATTTTGTGTTTTATGTAGAGACAGGGTCTCACTGAGTTGCTTAGCACCTCGCCATTGCTGAGGCTGGTTTTGAACTCGCGATTCTCCTGTCTCAGCCTCCCTAAGTGCTGGGATTACAGGCTTGAGCCATCGCACCCGGCTGACTTCCACACTTTGGTCTAAGAAAGGTACCTGTACTGATTGAGAAAAAGCCTAGCTCATAACATCGATCTTAGAAGACCCTGATTATTGTAGTCAGTAACAGAAATCACAGTTACTATCTCCTATTCACTGAAGATTTTAGACCCAACTCTCTCCTATACGACTCCTGTCATAATTCTTAGGAATTTCAATAACCCATATTGGTGCTACATTCAACTTGTTATCCTGTCAATTACTGATTATTTACCAATAAGAATCTTGTCCTCCATCTCATCTCAGCCACCCACCTGGGTCACATCCTGGCCCAACAAAGCCATAACATCCAAGTTTCCAGTTTCAAGCACTGCACTCTCCTACCACCAGCTCACTCCCTCTTATACCTCAAATCCAGCACAGTCTGACTCCAAGGGATCCTTCTTTTCATGGTCACTTCCTCTGCTCACATCCTTACTTCTCTTCAACTCAGATCAAGTTCCCAATCAACAATATAAACATGTCTTTGCAGATGCCTCCAGTTCATTTCACATCTCCTGTAGTCATAATTGCCTGACAAAATTCCAAACTCAACAAAACGTGACTTTCTCTACCTCTCCTCACATGCAACAAAATACAGCTTGAGGAAAACAACAGTCATATGTCCTGTTTTCTTTAAAATCATGACCATAAACAACAGGCTGACCCTTCTTGCTAGCTGCCAGTCCTTGAGAATGTTTATCAAGTCTTCTCTTCTGCACAACAATTTCACACCTGCCTCTCCCTTCTCAACCCTCCCAAACCCCTTTCCTCCTTCAAGATCAGCCCATTGCTTGTTTATTTCAATGAAAAGAAAGAAAATTCCTACCAATAAATTTACTAGCACTTTGCACCTGTAGTCATGCCTTATCTTGCCTTTTATGAACGTGGTCCTTGTACATTAGATCCCTCTCTCCCTTTCCTACTCAACCAATAGCCCTTCTCTCTCTCCTGCATCATCAACTCTTCTCTCTCTACTGAATCATTTCTACCAGCATTTACACATGCTTCCATGGTAAAATATCACTATTGATCCCACAATCCCTATAGGGATCACCATACCCTCATTTCTCTGCTCTCATCCAAGTCACTTATGATCTTTCCATTGCCAAATCCCATGATCCAGCCGAGTGTAGTGGCACACACCTGTAATCCCAACACTTTGGGAGGCTAAGAATCGCAAGTTCAAGGCCAGCCTCAGCAACAGCGAGGCGCTAAGCAACTCAGTGAGACCCTGTCTCCACATAAAACATAAAATAGGGCTGGGGCTGGGGCTCAGTATTTGAGTGCCCCTGAATTCAATTCCCAGTACTCCCCCCCAAAAAATAGTGAAAATAAAATAGATGCCCCATAGCACTTTTAATCTCTCATCCCTGTTTTATTTTCCTACACTGAATTTACCACCACCTTTGCATAGCGTATATTTTGTTTATTTTTCTCCTCCCTCACCTTAGAATGTAAACTTCAAGAGAAAAGAGAATCTGCCAGTTTTTTCACTGTTATGTTCTCAGCTGTACCTGATACATAGTAAACACTTAATTTTTAATGAATAAATTAATAGACTACACTACTCATTCTCTTAACCACCAACATATGCTTATTATTGCTGACTATTTCAGCTAACATTATATTAATCTAGTGATTTACCACAACGTTCATTTATTCAACAAATATTTATTTAGTACCTCAACAAATATTTATTGAGTACCTCAATACAATTATGATAACAGTTATTTCTTGAGTTCTTGCCATGACACAATGTGTCAGATACAATGTATACATTGCTCTGCTTGCTTCTCACAGCAGTCTCACTGACAGCTATTATCAGAAGCCCATTGTTGGACATGGTAAATTTTAGCTTCCTGGAAATTATCCAAGTGGAAATATATAGTAGAAATCTAGATATATGCATCTGGAGCTCAGAGCAGAGGTCCAGGGTATGAAAATAAGTTTGGGATTTGTGAGAATATAGATGGTAATTAAAGCCATCTGGATGAGCTTCCCCAGGAGGGAGACTAGTTAGAGAAGGGAAAAGGTCTGATGGAGACTGACTGAGGTACTGCCACATTTACCAACCTCAAGGATAAGGAAGGGCAAGCAAAGGAGACTAAGAAAGACCAACCATCAGGATAGAAAGAAAACCAAAAGCCTATGGGATTCTGGAAACTCAGAGAAGAATGTTTTTCAAAGGGAAGGTGATCGATTGTGTCCAATGCTGCTGAGAGGTCGAGTCTAAAGAGGACAATGACTGACTGTTATCCTGGCAGTGTGAGAGCTGGGGTGCAGCTCAGAGTGCAGGCAAGCATGAAGCCCTGGGCTCAATCCCAAGTACTGCCAAAAAAAATAGCCTGGCAATGAAAACTTTCGAGTTGGTGGTGGAAAGTAGTGACAGCGTGCTTGGAAAGAAATAACAGCATGTTGTTTTGCTGATGATATTAATACAGTAGAGAAGAATAATTTGATGATGTAAAAGAGGGACAGACACACATGGAACCATGTCCTTCAGTAGGTAAAGAAGGAAAAGGATAGTTCAGGAAGGCAGACTGTGGATACAGATGTGAGTGGTGGGAATACAGTGGAAAGTGTCTTCTGTTTGCTTCAATTTCCTCAGTAATATGCCAAGTAAAATCGCCAGCTGAGAATGAGAAAATGTTAAGAGTTGAAAGGAAAAGGAAGTATGGAAGAATCTTCTATGAGTGTTGGGAAGGAAATAGAATAGGTAACTATAGCAATTATGACCACAGCCCAAAGACCTCACTTAGAGTACAGGAATTCAAAAAGCATGGTTTTCTCCAGCCATGTCCAGCTACAGAAGATGAGGAGTTGAACTTGTACTAAGCGAGTTTGGCCGGCTGAGAGGGAGAGAGTGCAGTTGACAATGTGTGCGTAATGGACTGTGCCCCTTGGCTGCATGGAAAGGGACAGAGAGAAAGTGGTATTTGAGGTCTTAATGAGGCCAAAGAATTGTTGGAGTTAAGATCCCAGAAGAAATAAGTTATGAATAGAAGACGATGGCTGGAGAACAGTCGGGGATTGGAAGAGAAAAGGGCATGTTCACAGCTGATTGGAGATGGGAATCCAGAGGATGGGGACGTCCTGGCTGCCCGAATCCCTGCTGTTCTGGGAGTGCCTAAAGAAGGTAGGGGTAATAGATGCTGTGGTGCTTGGCTCAGTCCCCACCCTTTTTCCAGTCCTGCAGAAGCACTCATGTCCCAGCTACTGGAAGTATTGGTGCTAAAAGCTTTGCACTAAGTTCCTCTGTAGGGATTGCCTATGGCATGAGAGTCATATTGCCTAACTGAAACTGGAATTTTGAGATGAAACTTGATTCCACACTTCTGCCAACAGGTAAGGTCTGCTTCAGGTTGCAGGCATCTACAGCTGACAAGTGTTGTAGCTCTTGATGGCGGGCCATGCCCTCTAGTGTTGCAGCAGACACCTAGAGCTCACCCTCAATTTCTTCTTCTTTCTGGATTCTTGTCTCATGGATTTCAAGGACAAAATTCACAGACTAGGATGAGCAAGTGTAAGAGTAGGAATTTTGAAGAATAGAAACAGGAACAGAACTCTTGCTGTGTAAGACGTGATCCGATAGCAGGGTTTCTCCATCTGAGTGTGCTAGTCTAGGGAGGTATATAGCAATTGGATCACTGCTATTGGTCCAGATTTATACTAATCAGGGTTTGGAAAAGTACTAAAGCTATTGGTTCAAAATTATGCTAATTAAGGTTTGAAAAAATAATAACACTATTAGTTAACCCTGAATCCCATTCAGGTTTGCCTTACTTCCATTTTTCTCCCCAGTTCAGAAAGCAGAGGTTGAAGTCATTAAATTATGCATGCTCAGTGAGGTGTCTGGACCTGCAGCATTATGCAGATTGTACTTCTGCAGTGGCCATCCCCAATGTTGCAGGGGGTCTGCTGTGGTGAGACAGGTCAGCTTGCCCCAGCTTGGTGCTGGCCTGCCATGCCTCAGGCCTATGTCACCGTGAAAGGCTACATGCAGCCTATGCTTGCTGCCAGTGCTTTAGCCTACCCAGGAGGCCATTTTGCTGCTTCACTGCTCCCCTGCTGCTTTTTGGAAGGCACCAGTGGGCTGGCTGCACAGCTTATTGGCTGAGGAGTCATGTTAAAATGGCACATCCCTTCCTAGTCCAACCCCACCACAGATTGAGCCACACCTTGTCCCTTGGCTCACCTTGTTGGCAGCTACTCCAAGGAATATCAAGGCATTAGAGCTCCCCCCTAGCATTTCAAAATCTGTGGAAGCCCTGGCTGCAAATATCTCCCTCAGTCCTGTACCCCCACCCCATCACAGGTGATGCTGACAGCATCCCCTAATGCTCACAGCATCCTTCTCAGGGAATCTCACCTGTGACACCAGAGATGAGGCAAAGAACGAGATCAATCCTGAGATTCTCAAAGCAAAGAGTGAGCATGTTTGAGTGGCAGGATAGAGAAGGAGGAGAGGGAGGGGATGGATCTTGCCAGGAATCCAAAGTTCTGCATTTCCCTTTTCACCCTCAGAACACACAGGATTCTAAGGTTGTACTCAATGTGGAGCTCATGTTGTAGACTACGCTCCAAGGAAAGAGAGGACAACCCGGGTGCGGTGGCGCAAGCCTGTCATCCCAGCACTTAGGGAGGCTGAGACAGGAGAATCTCAAGTTCAAAGCCAGCCTCAGCAACCATGAGGCCCTAAGCAACTCAGTGAGACCCTGTCTCTACAGAAAACACAAAATAGGGCTGGGGATGTGGCTCAGTGGTCGAGTGCCCCTGAGTTCAATCCCCGGTACTAAAAAAAAGAAAGAAAGAAAGAAAGAAAAGAAAAAGAAGACAAAACTTAGTCTTTCTGCCCCAAGACCTATAGAGGTTTTTTTTAATATAGTGAACCCTTAAACAAAAGCCAGATCAGTACTGTAATAGATTACATGCTTGTTACATTTTCTGAATCTTATTAACCAGGCTCCTCCCTCCCAGATGTTCCTTGCTCAGGGTTGGCCTTGCGACTTGCTTGGCCAATGAAAACATGAGTGGAAGTGCCATGTACCACAAAAGAGGAATTTTAAGAGCTACTGTGATTTCATGATCTCTTTTAACTCTTTGCTAAATCAGCAATATTCCAGACAGAGGCTGCTCCTTGAGCTTGCATCCTGGAGTGAATTGTCAAAACTGACTCACAAAGATCATGTCATACAATGAAAAATAACCTTTGGTTGTAAGCCATTGAGACTTCACAATTATTTGCTATGGCAGCGTAAGTTAGCCTCAGCAGACTTACACAGCACCTACTGTAGGGGTCAGTAAAAGGCCAGAGAGTAAATATTTTAGGTTTTGCAGGCCATATAGTCTCTGTCACAACTACCTAATGCTGCCACTGAAGTTCAAAAGTATTCCCAAATGATATATAACGAAATGACATCGGCTATGTTCCTATAAAAGTTTATTTACTAAAATAAACAGCAGTCCTATTTCCAAACTCTATGAAGTCATATTTTCAAACCCTATGAAGATAAGAAGTTTAGCCACAAGAAACTCTTATAGGCAATTGCCTAAGATCACATCTTGGCTAATTTTACCTACCCAGCATATTTTTGTCAGTTTCATATTAAAGATGACAAAGAATGAACTCTGTTGTATTAGTTCTTAGAATCCACTTATTTAAGTAAGGCTTAAATGGATGAAAAGGTACAGGATGACAGATTTAATACATCTTTATGGGTAAAGGAGAGAAGAAACCAACAAGAACTGTTATCTCTATTTGCACAAAGCCTTCAAAAGTAATTCGGAAGACATGGAGAAAGAAAATCAGGAAGGAGAGATAAAAGGCTGAGTCAGAAAAGGATAAAAAGAGAAATGAAAATGTGAAGAGAAATAATACATGTGTGAGAGAAATTGAGTGAAGCTCAAATCCTTGTCTTCAGCACCAAGAACAGAAGGCAACCTTGCTCCTCTACTGCCACCTTGAGCTCTTTTGGAATCCTCGGTCTACTTTTGCAATTTGCACCGAGTTTAAACTGCCCAGGTTGCAGCTCCTATGAGTAGTATCTCCACTTGGATCTGAGCTACATCTCCCTGGGATGCATGGAAGCTTGAGAACGGCAGGACTTGAGTAAATTACCTTGAATGGGGGGAGATGACAAGATCAAAGACTGAGGAGACAGTGGGGCGAGGTTCATGTGGAGAGCGAGGGAGACACCAAGCAGAGACAGAGCTCCAGGAACAGAGGCCGTTTGGATAAAGAGCCCAATTCTGAGTTGTAAGCTCAGTTTGCATGCAGCTGGGCAATTCCACAAAATCAGTGAAGTAAATTGACAGACATTCTTAATTATGACTGAGATCTGGAGGTGTGGAATGCAAGAAGCAAAATTTTAGAACACCAACAGTTTGAGAGATCTGGAAGAGAGAAGCAGGGTCTGACTGCAGGCCCTGCATTTCATCAGGGCTGGTCAGGATCCCAGTGTTAAGGAGATCTCAGGGATATAATCTTTTCACCTATTAGCCAGATCCACCCTGTCACTGCCTTGCAGTTACCTATTTAATGGTCCATCTCCACCAGAAATAAGTCCTTGACACCATTGTAACCCCAGCACTCATTAAAAAGCTCTCTAAGAGTTAACACTCAGCAAATTCATGTTGAATTTTATTGTTTCCTTTCAAGAATAAAAAGCTATCCCAGAATTTTGGGAGACTGAGACAGGAGAATCACAAATTCAAAGCCAGCCTCAGGAATGGGGAGGCACTAAGCAACTCAGTGAGACCCTGTCTCTACATAAAACACAAAATAGGGCTGGGGATGGGGCTGAGTGGTCGAATACCCCTGAGTTCAATCCCTGGTACCAAATAAAAGCTGAATTTTCAAAATGTGAAAACCATCTTTTCACTGGAATGGAGATCAAGAATGCTTTGTTCCTGGAAATTTTCAGAGTCTTCCATCTATTTTCCACACTTCAACCAAAAACTATCCTTCAGTCCAACTGTTTGAATTCTTCTTCTTATCAAAAAAATTCAAAGAAATGGTCAAAACTTTGCTCTAATAACTATACTTGTAAGGTGCATTTGGTTTCACAAAGATCCTTGGCTGGGATTCAGAATGCACTCACTCTAAGTCTCTCCCAGTTAATGTGTTACCTGGGAGGAGACGGATTGAATAGGAAAAGTCTGTTGTCACCTCTACTTCCTGCAAGATGACCTGGGTCCAGCAATGGATGATGGAGCATCTACTCTCTAAGTATCAATTATTTTATATCACATTTAAGCAACTCAGAAGATGAAATGCATTTGCTTCTGAAAATAACACGGTACATAATCATAAAGACTAAGTTACCAAGGTAATAAAAAAAGAGAGAATCTAGTGAAATAGTTTACTTCAAGAAATAGCCATGCCTGCTGTTCCTAACCAAAGTTCTGCTTCTCTCATATGATTGAGGAGATTTAACTTGGCAAACATACCTACAAATCCCTTCTTACTCAGATCGGAAGACATCTCTTCCAGGAATTCCTGCCTGACCCTCTCTCCTCCATGTTCCCAAGGGTGGATATGTGCCCCTCCTCTGTCCACGCTGCCCTCATCCTGTTGTATTGAACTGATTTATTGATTCCTCTGCCTCCTGCACTAGCTTGTGAATTCCTTTAAGGCAGGAACCATTTCTTAATTGCCTTATCACTTCAACCTAAGTACCTAGTCGACTCTCATTAAGTGTTTTTAAATGAATCGTTCACTCATTAATGGTTTGTAGAGTCAAGGAAATCACAAATTCAATCCCAAGAAACATGGCAATGCCTCAGCCCTGTTAGTCAACTCAGCCATGGGAGAAGCAAACAGTCCACAGGCTTCCCACTGTACTCAGCTGTGGGCCCCATGGACATCTCAGACACTATAAGGTAAATTCAGAGGTGCCACAAGAAGGCAGGAATGGATGTTTGACCTTCTGCTTTTATCTTAGTCTGTTTTCTGTTGCTAGAACAGAATACCACAGACAGGATAACTTATAGAGAAAAAAATTATTTCCTATAGTTCTAGAGGGTGGGAAGTTCAAGAGCATGAGAGCTTTTGTGATGCATCACCCATGGTGGAAGAGTGGAAAGGCAAGTGAGTACATGCAAAAGAGAAAGATCAGGAACTAGGCTTGCTCTAGAACAACCTGTTTTCCTGACAGTTAACTCATGCCTATGATGACAATATTTATCCACCCTCATGACATAAACACCTCCTATCTTTGTTTAATTTTGTTGTTGTTGTTGCTATAACAGAATACCTGAGACTGGGTAATTTATAAAGAAAGGGGTTTATCTTCATTCACAGTTTTTTGTTGTTGTTGTTGTTGTTTTGTTTGTTTGTAGTGCTGGAGATTGAACTCAGGGCCTTGTGCATGCAAGGCAAGCACCCTACCAACTGGCCTATACACCCAGTCCCCTCATTCACAGTTTTGGAGACTGGGAAGGCACCAATGTCAGCTCCACTTCTAGTGAGGGCTTCATAGAACTTCAGCTCATGGCAGAAAGTGAAAGGGCAAGTGGATGCATGTGGAAGAGAGAAAACAGGAAGGCTGACTTGCTTTATAACAACCCATTGTCATAGCAACTGATCCAGTTCCCTGAGCGTGAGAACACATCTACTCAAGAAAAGCATTAATCCATTTACGAGGCTCAGCTCCCATGACCCAAACACCTCTTACTAGGCCCAGCCTCCCGACACTGCTGCACTAAGGAAGTAAGCCTTAACATGAGTTTTTGGGGGGGACGAACCACATCACATTGATGCCACAGAACCTCCCAGTAGGCCTCACTTCTTAACTACTGCATCAGGGATTAAGTTTCAACATGAGTTTTGGAAGAAGGATTCTTACCATAACAGTCTTCACACTCCTGAGTTGTCCCTTGTGATTCCTGTGAATCACCTCATGATAGTGGAGTCACAGGAAGAGCAATGTAGAGGTTGCTTGTGCTCCACTCTGCTTCTAAGTTACATGACCTTGAAACAGACTTCTTGTGATCTCTGCCAGCCCGAGGAATCATTATTGCTGTTTGTTCCTTATAGAAGGATGTCCCTTAGCCATTTAAGGACAGAGTCTTTCTGATACAGCAATAGATTTGCATAATTTGGTCAATTCTGATTATTTCCCCAAGAGAATGTTAGGCTTCAAAACCCATTTGTAGCAACCTTTTGGGAGAGGTATCCTTGGATGAAGGGCGTTGCTCTCAGTTTTCTTGCTTTGGCTCTCTGCAAATCCATAGCTGTGAACTGCTATCCTTACACATTCTTTTGAGAAGTTAACTCAACTTGTAGAACTGGAAAATTAATTTTCTAGATTGGTGCAAATAACAGGATGCTGCTTCTAAGGGAGCCAAATGGACCTACACATACAAATACGTGTCTATCTACTCAGCCTTCCCTGGAGTCATAATTACCCATAAGAAGAGATAAAATCAGATTTGGACTGTAAGCCCTTCATGCTCCATTAAGCTGCATGTTGAGTTAAGGAAGAACAGTGGAGCTAATGGATTTCAATGGGTAGAAGTTCATGGCAACCTCGTCAAAACTCCAGCACCATTTTTTCTCTCTCTCTTTTTCAAGGACACGTTTTCTTCACTGATTGTCATTTGTCCAATGAAAACATGAGTTCATTTATCTGTTAACTGAAAGAAACAAGTCAGTAGTCAATATCCCAAAAGTGAAGTGCATAATATGCTGTTGTGCAGATAATAGACATTTAGTAACTTCCTGTTGAAGCAATAAACCTTTTCAGTCAAAAGCAAGTTATTTTCCTGAAAATACAGTTCAATGTAGCCAAAAGCACAATCCCAATGTATTTTATTTTATTTATTTATTTTTGTGCCAGGGATTGAACTCAGGGGCACTCGACCACTGAGCCACATCCCCAGCCCTATTTTTGTATTTTATTTAGAGACAAGGTTTCACTGAGTTGCTTAGCGCCTCACTGTTGCTGAGGCTGGCTTTGAACTTGTGATCCTCCTGCCTCAACCTCCAGAGCTGCTGAAATTACAGGCATGCACCACCATGCCTGGCCACACAATACCAATTTTAATGTAAATATATTAAGTGTTTACAAAGTGAACATATTTATATTAGACTCTATGATTGATATATATATATATAATATAAGACACTGGATAGCTCTACAGGGTTTTGTGAGCCTATGCAAAGGGCTAAGTCCTTCATGACCACATGAGTAACAAATAAGGCCTGGAGTCTTTCTGGCCAAGGGGAGATGGAGCTAAAGCTCCTAAATTACCCCTCTGCAAAGGGTGTAGTGAAATGACAAAGTCATCCTTAAAAGCAAGAGTAAAAAGAAAGACTTAATCTTGGTTTAAGCTCTGGTTGGACTAAAAATTAATCTTTCCAATAAATTTTATTTAGATTAACTATTCAATTGCCTGAAGATATCTAAGCCAAAAAACTAAAGACAGCAATGACAATAAAAAGTGCTGACAATCTTGTGACATCCTTGGTAGAAAACTATACAATCTGCTCTAGAGGTTGTACATGATTCCTAGCAAGAAATTTCATATGAGGGGCTGGGGTTTTGGCTCAGTGGTAGAGTGCTTGCCAAGCATGCATGAGGCACTGGGTTTGATTCTCAGCACCACATATGAATAAATGAATAAAATAAAGGTCCATCAACATCTAAAAAAATTATTTAAAAAAAATCTCATATGAATTCACAATCCAAAATTTACAAACAAACAAGGAAACCATAGTGAAAATCAATCTACTGAACACATAATGGGAACAACTAAGATAATAGAATTATCAGAGATAAGAAATAAATATTTTTGTTTTATTTTATTTTTGACTGACATAATTGTTACATGTATTTATGGGATACAATGTGATATTTTGATACATGTATACAGCTGTGTAATGATCAAATTAGGGTAATTAGCATACCCATCACTTTAAACATTTAATCATTTCTTTGTGATGAAAGAAATCAAAATCCTCTCTTCTAGCTCTTTTGAAATAGATGATATATTAACTATACTCACCCTATTATGCAATAAAACACCAGAAATTGTTCTTCCTACCCGACTGTAACTTTGTATCCACTGACCTATCTCTTCCCATCCTACTCCTGTACCCTCCCCAGCCTTTAATGACCAATATTCTCTTCTCAATTTCTATGAGATGATTTTTTTTTAAATTTCACATATAAGTGAGCTCATGCTGCATTTGTCTTTCTGTGCCTGGCTTATTTCTTTTAACATAATGTCCTCTGGGTTCATCCATGTTGCATGACAGTATATCATCCTTTTTATAGATAAATAGTATTCTGTTGTATAGTCCATTTTCTCATCCAATGGAATGCAGTCTGCTTTATCCATTGATCCATTGAATAAATGTGAAATGTTTCACAAATTTTGTGTCACCTATTCTTCTCTGTATCATTTCAATTTTAGTATGCATCTAATTTTAGTATTGACATGAGCACAAGAAATAAGTATATTTAACTGGTTAAAGAAAAAAGAAAAATTGAATAAATAACATTATAAAAAAGATAAAATAGATTTGAAAAAGATAAAAATAGAACTTACATATATGAAAACTATTGTTGAAACCAATAACTTGTGAAAATGTTAAGTAGCATATTAGACACAGTTGAAGAAAGAATTAATAAGAGAAAACTTAAATTTGGGAAAATTGCACATAAGCCAAGGCAGAGAATTAAAGATGTGAGAAATATGAAAAAGAACTTAAATATTATGGAAGATAGAATGAGAAGGTATGATATAATCCTAGTGCAAAATACATAAAAAAATATAAAAAATAATAGGAAATAAAACATCCAAAAACATTGTTATTAGTTTTCTCAGAATTGATAGTAACCTGACGCATTAGTTTAAGAAGGAAAACAAATCTGAATGAGCTGAATAAACTTACCCATTTCCATTACAGGTAAGTTGCAGTCAATAAGTTATACTAAAAAAAATATTTATACAGGAAAATAAAATGAAATTAGATCTCCACCTCACAGAATTTACAAAATTCAATTGCAGATAGGTTAAAAGCTAAATAAAGGGGGGAAATTTTAAAACAAAGAAAAAATTGGAAATAGTTTTATGAGTGCAAAATATTAAAAACAGAACTTTTTTCAAATGATTAATGAATGGTGTATTAATTAAAAGATAATATTTGAAAATCAAAACAAATGATAGATTGGAAGAAAAGAATGATAAAGTATTATAAAGAACTCTTGCAAATCATAAAGAATATTAACAACTCAGGAAATATAAAGAATTCAAAAAATTTAACATTAAAAAATTGATAAATGGGCAAAAGAACAAGCACTTCATAGAAGAAAAAAATAAGACTGGTCAACAAATACATGAAAAATGTTCAGTATCTCTAGGAATTAGAGAAATGCAAATTTAAACTACATTAAGATTTTACCTCATTCCAGTCAGAATGGCAATTCTCAAGAATACAAGCAACAATAAATATTGGTGAGGATGTGGGGGAAAGGTACACTCATATATTGCTGGTGGGACTGCAAATTGGTGCAACCACTCTGGAAAGTAGTATGAAGATTCCTCAAAAAACTAGGTGGAGAGGCACTAAGCAACTCAGTGAGATCCTGTCTCTACATAAAACACAAAAAATAGGGCTGGGGATGTGGCTCAGTGGTTGAGTGCCCCTGAGTTCAATCTCTAGTACCAAAAAAAAAAAACAACAAACTAGGAATGGAACCACCATTTTACTTGGTTAAACCACTCCTGGGTATATATATCCAAAGGAGCTAAAATAGCATACTACATTGATGCAGCCACATCAATGTTTATAGCAGCTCAACTCACAATAGCTAAGGTATGGAACCAACCTAGATGTCCTTCAACAGATGAATGGATAAAGAAACTGTGCTATATATACACAATGGAATATTACTCAGCCATAAAAAAAGAATGAAATTATGACATTTGCCAGCAAATGGATGGACCTGGAGACTATCATGCTAAGCAAAATAAGCCAATCCCAAAAACCAAAGGTTGAATGCTGTCTCTAATATGTGGATGCTAACACACAACAAGGTAAGGGGAGAATAGAAGTTCAGTAGATTAGACAAAGGGATATGAAGGGAAGGGAGTGGAGAAGAGAATAGGAAAGACAGTAGAATTAATCAGACATAATTTTCCTATGTTCATATATGAATACAAGACCAGTGTAACTCCACATCATGTACAACTGCAAGAATGGAAAGTCATACTCTCATGAAAACCAATGGGAGATCAGTAGAGGAAAAGGACAGGGGGTGCAAGGGGAGGAGGGAGCAGTGAAATTTTATTGTGATATTGTATATGTGTAAGAATATCTAACAACAGATCCCATCATTGTGTATAATTATATTGTATATGTGTAAGAATATCTAACAACAGATCCCATCATTGTATACAATTATAATGCATTAAAAGGTGGAAAAACTTATATAAAAATTAAAACATGCTCAAATCCTATAAATTTTAAGGCTGTATATGTATACAGTAGAAGTACAAACAAGAGCAAGAGATGAAGGGTAGGTACAAGAAATTAGTTTCACAGGGGCCCAAGTTGTTTTCGTGATCTTCTTAAACCAGATGATCGGTATGTTAGGTACTTATTATACTATCATCCATACTCTTTCTATGTCTACCCTATTGTATTTGTGATTTTAAAATAACTCCAAAATATGGAAATATATTTAAATATGCCCTTTAAGATGAAGCCTTAAACTAATTTATAAATTGGGTTGAAGAATACACTGCTATGTATTCCTTGACCTCGTGAATATCTCAGGAACAGAGAATGCACATGGCTACACTGCTTGGATTATTAGTAAAGGAACTATTCCTAACTCTCAATCATCTGATATTGAAAAATATATTTTATGAAATATTTTAGATTTTAAGATTGACATTAAAGTTCTTTGACAGCATACAGTCCTAAGAAGCTAAGGAAAATATGCCACTTGTATTAGAAAAATTTCTTGTTTTATGTATTTTGTTGTTTTAAGTCTTCCAGGTCTATAAACCACAAGGACAAAATGAAAATGGGCCATTTTAAACTAATTTTTTCAAGAGGATCTATGTAGGCTTTTCTCACAGACAAGGGGAACCCATTTCCATTTAACATATTTGTTGATGACAGTATGCAAGTTATTAATGTACATAGGTATCTACTCTCTTCATCTTCAGCATTTGAAAAAAACAAATAAAATGAAGTTGGACAGGGGACTGGGGCTGTGGCTCAGTGGTAGAGCGCTTGCCTCGCATGCGTGAGTCACTGGGTTCGATCCTCAGCACCACATACAAATAAATAAATAAAATAAAGATATTGCATTCATCTACAACTAAAAAAATATTAAAAAAAAAATGAAGTTGGACACTTGGAGTAAGACAGAGTATAAGGCAATCTAGACCGACAGGTCTACAAAATTATATACAAAATCTTAGATGCAACCATGAAAAGTTCATTTTCTCCAGAAAATGTAGAATATCAAGAAATTTACACAGTAAACTGACAGAAATATACAGATAGCAAATCCCATCAGTGTCTGATATACTATCCATGAGTTTCTTTATATTTGCCCTAGAGTTTCTCTAGTCACTAATGGTATAAGCATTAACTTTCCTTGCTGATCACTTTGTGATTCCTAAAATACATTCAAAAAAACCAATTTTGCAATTTCATAGCAAATTCATAGTCCCATATGAGTAATTTTCTTCGCATGTCTCCTCCACAGTTGCTAGGCAATGTGCTAATAAACTTCATGAAGCAATGTTGCCAGATGCCTAGAAAATGTTTTCATGGTCATGTCTGGAAAATGACCCTGTCCAAATTATTACTGAGCTGTTATTGTATCAGCAATGGCCAGTGATAAATGACAGAAAGTGCTAGACAGTGTTTATTTAATGTAGTCTTTCCCTGGTCAGACGGTTCCTGCAGAGGCTAGACTTAAAGTCCTTCACGTCCATGAAGTTTCATAGGCCTAGGAATTTTTCTGATGAACTAGTTCGAACTTTGGGAGCATCCAGGAAGTAAATAACTGCAAAACCTGCTGTAAGTCAAGTGGGAGGGCAAAGGTCAGACCAGAAGAGATGGAGCCCAGAGGAAACTCAACTGTAATGGCAGCTTCTGGGTCACTAGATCAAATCTATTGGAAATTGTTTTCAAGCAGAATTGGGCGTGTGTGTGTGTGTGTGTGTGTGTGTGATGGATATAGAAGAAATGCATTAGCAGCCCTAAAGTCAGGGAATTTCTTCATGACTGGGTTTCCATGAACCATAGAACACCGGAGCCTAAAGTGGCTCTAGAGACTCACTCTGCATGCTCCTTTCACAAGGAAAGAATGAAATCCCAAGAGGCTCAGTGACTTGCCCATTTAAAGTAAAATCATAAAGCAATCAGCAAGGATGCTACCAGCAGTAACAGACTCTTCCAGGCACCTCATCCCCTTCTCACCATATTGACCCAAACATGGCATAATATGGCTATTGGAATATTCTCATCATATCCTGCCATGCGGCAATGGCCCAATGACACTCAAACTGGAAACAGTGACCATGGCAACATTTCTAAATATACATCTGGAGGAGGCATTGTGATTCTTTGATTAGAGTGGTTGGTTAAAGAAAGTATCTGTCTACACGTGTTTAAATAGGTAAATAAAGTGATTTTTTTCCCATACAAGATAAAAGATAAGAACTGAGGATATGGAAAATAGCCAGAGTCCCTCATGCCTCTGTGAAGGACTCTGTGAACCTGGAGTCTTCAGTGGAAGAATATGATGTCCTTCAAATGCTGTCCAAGCTGGGGCTTGTGCTCAGAGATCACAATAGTCCAATGGCAAAAGTATAGTTGAAGGGAATCCATAGTATCGTCCTGCCTTACCCTGGCCACACACTGGGAGACACGGTCTCCATGAGAGGTACCTTCCTGAGCCAGTGGGTTCACTCTTGGTCATGGTGTGCCCCTCCAGGCAGCTTTCTCTGGCCCAATGCCGTCTTCTCTGACTGTGCTGCGAAACTTACTCCAATTCGAATCCTCTCCACTTTTCTGTCACTCTTTGCTGACAGCTTCTATGACTTATTCTATTTTCCTTTCTAAGTTCAAAATATATTATTTTAATTGTGGGCCTCTACTATAGCAGGTTTTATGTGCATTAATACTTATTCCTCATAACAACTCTATGAGGTGGACACCATCATGCAGATGAGGAAACTCAAACAAAGAGATATTATGGTACCATATATATGTAATAGATTCAAGGAGGTTCCAGAGGTATTTTATCTGTTTGGTATGTGCAACCCAAAGCAGTGTTCTAATATCTGATATTTCTTTCAGGTGACATAGGAAAAGGACAGTACTGCCATTGATGCATAAATAACAATAATTTAAAAAATCTTGCATGGAGCTGGATTTTGTGTCACACTCCTTTAATCCCAGCATCTCAGGAGGCTGAGGCATAAGGATTGAAAATTTGAGGCCATCCTGGTCCACAGAGAGACATTGTCTCAAAATAAAACGCAAAAAGGGTTAGAGATATAACTCAATGCTAGTGCCTCCCTTAGTTCAATCCCCCAGTATTGCCACCCCCTATCCCCCCAAAAAAATCTTGTATGGAGAATTGATAAATTTCACCTACACCCAGGGCAGACTTTGCGCTGTGTTTGAGTGTCTGTGTACTCTTGAGTGTTCAAGCTGGTGAAGAATATAAAGAGCAAACTTTCACATGAACACTCCATACTAATCCTCAGGGAGAATTCTTAGTAGTTTTGAACTTAGCTAGAATATACTTCATACAAAAGAGAAAAAAATCCATAAATATTGTCCAAGATCTATTTTGATTCATAAAAATCATGTGATGTCAACAATATCATTTTCCCTTAGATACTGATTAGTATCTCCATAATAAACAGTAAGCCCTCTGCATCTATGGGCCCCATATTAGCAGATTCAACCACCCATGGATCCAAAATATTGGAGAAAAATTCTGTATGTGCACAGAATTTTTTCTTGTCATTATTCCCTAAACAATACAGAACAACTACTTACATAACATTTACATTGTATTAGGTATTATAAGTAGCCTTGAGATAATTTAAAGAATACAGGAAGATATGTATAGGTTATATACAAATAATCTATCATTTTACATAAGAGCCTGGAGCATCATCAGATTTTGGTTTCCATGGAAGTTTCTGGGACCAATCCCCTACAGTTACTGAGAGATGATTACATTAATTACTTTATATCCTACCTGGTTCTAGAAAGAATTTGAGCCATGGTAGGTTCATGTCTAATATGCTATTCACTCTCTTGGCTGTATCTGTTAAATATTTAGGAATTGAATGATGAATTGACTAAGAATCATTTTTAGTCATGCTGCAGGGGAAAAAATATATCTATAGTCATTTATAAGTTATCTCCACTGTAACTCCAAACTCAAAAGATAAAATAATGAGTTTATAGCAGAAACGAAGTGATACTACACACTCTCCTTTTATATGAATGGACTGACGCACGTGGATCAGTGACTTGATATTTTATGTTTTGGATAACTCTCTAAACACTTCCAGCCCTTAAATATAATGGAGTTGATTTCCTTGGAGTGAAATGTGTTAAGAATGAACTCTAGCTCATCACTCTAAATCCCAAGCTAAAATTGAAAGCCATCCGAGTACTGCTTTTAGCAGTCCTCCTACCAACCTCCCTCACATACAAACATGCAGAAGAGAAGCAGCCCAATCAGCTTGATAAATGACAGCAAGACCGGTTCTTCTGTAAGAGGCGATGAACACCTCACCCAGTTACATCATTAAGCATATTTGGCAGGAGAAGCCTGACAAGACTGGAATGCCCTGCTTATTTGTAAGTGTTCCAACAGAAGTAAGGATGAGAAAACTAACATCAAGAGACATCAACTCAATGTACTCAAAAACCTTGCAGCAATCTTTTAATGGATGAGGTCTGAATAAACAATGTACCATGACTACCTAAACTGGGGAAAGAGCTTAATCCTCAAGATGTCATTCTCTGATCTTTTTCCTTCTAAAAAGGAAATCTCTTCAAAAGTGAGTCTTAGGGCTGGGAATGTAGCTCAGTGGTAGAGTGATGACGTAGCATGTGCGAGGCCCTGGGTTTGATCCCCAGTACCACAAATTAAATAAATAAACGGAGTCTTCACTATTACCTATCCTTCCTTGCCCTCCACAGACGGGGAACTTAGGCTCCCAACCAAAATACTAAGAGGTTTTCTTTTCAAACAGCAATTCTAATTGGCCTTTTTCTGAGTATTTAGTCTACCTGGTCCTTTTGCAATATGTGACCTTCTCTTCTTAAACTCTCATCCACAGATGAAATACAGAGTTTAGAAACAGATGTTAAGGTTCCCTTTGGCGCCCCAGACAACTACAAGTTGCTGCCATGATACTTGTAACCAGTCACTTAGCCTCCTGAATCTCAGATTCCTTCTTCATCTATAAAAATGAGAACTTCATTATCTATTCTAAAGAAACTGGTGTGGATTCATGGAATGAGTCAATGAAGGCATCTGTCCCTAGATGGCCAACAAGTTGTTCATTTCCCTTCTCTCTGTGCCCTTGTCCTGACTCCTGGGTCCTTGTCCGGTCGATATTACCTACCTGCCTTCAGCACATCTCCATCCGGTCATCCAACTCAACTTGGAAAGGGCTAAACTAACAAACACTTTAACACCTGCTTCTCCTCTTTAATAGCTGACCTGGGGCTAATTCATCTGCCTTTGCCCCATCACCTGGAACAGAATTCCAATGATCATGAAATTAAACGGGAATATAACACCCAAGGATTTAGAATTGGACATTCATGAGGGGGATCTCCGTCTGTATCTTTTAGTCACAGAAACTTTCCAGTACCCAGGCAGGTCTTGGGAAGAGCATGCTTCTAAATGTTTATACCCAGTGGAGTCCCCAGCCAGAAGCATCCATATCACCTAAGAACTTGCTAGAAAGGTCAGTTCTTGGCTTTTTCTAAGACCTAGAGAATCAGAAGTTCAAGGTGGACTTGGCACCTTCCAGGCAATTCAAATGGATGTTCAATTGGAGACCCACTGGTATAAACAATCTGCTCTCTTGAACTTTAGAAGACAAACACTTAAATTCTAATATACATGAGCGTATCTAATTCAATTTATTCAATACAAAGCAATCTATGAAATATAAATCATCTTAGTATATTCCATATAAAAAATTCAAACATAATCTTGGTACTATAGAAACTAAAAATATCCCTACTTCATATTTACAAATACAAAATATTTATAAAAAAACAAAAAAGAATCTGTCTTATCTGTGAAAAGAATATTTTTAAGAAACAATTCAAGTAAGAATCTTTTATACAACAGTGGAAAAAACTCTAACTTTAAGAATAGGATGTCTGTACTTATTTCTACACTACTGTAAAACATCTTTCTTCCGATTTATATGATACAAATGATCAATGTCTTTTCAGAGACCAACATATGCAAAGCCAAAATGCCACTACTTGAATATACTATGTTAACTGCTGTCTTCAAGAATATTAGGCTAAAATAATAAGTACATAGGATGCCTTTTGAGACAGGAAATCTCAGAGCTACTTTCCACTAGTAAAACAGGGAAGCATTATCAAGACAGATTTCAATTGGAGAGCTGAAAATTCCTCCACAAGGTAATAGGTCATAAGAAAAGACCCAAAGCAATATCATCCCTGAAGGCAATGTGGAAATATTGTGTGGGGAGCCATTAACCACAAGAAAACTCCACTACTCTATGAAAGTTATGAATGACGAGCAAAGAAATAAAATAAATGTACCTGGCCACCTATTGTGTATGAAGGCTTATTTTTTCAAAGACTATTATCTAGATTAAAAAAACAAACACTTCAAGAAGATTTTACCTTTTCTTTTTTTGGTACTGGGGATTGAACTCAGGGGTACCACTAAGCCACATCCCCAGCTCTATTTTGTGTTTTATGTAGAGACAGGGTCTCACTGAGTTGCTTAGCACCTTGCCATTGCTGAGGCTGACTTTGAACTCGCAATTCTCCTGTCTCAGCTTCCCAAAGTGCTGGGATTACAGGAATGCACCACTGCGGCCAGCTAAGATTTTACCTTTTAAAGGTCATTCGGATAATTTATTGCCACACACAGGCAAGTAAATTAAGTTCAATTGATACTGAAGAGGAGTCCATTGTCTGCTACTTTTATTCAGTCTCTACTGTGACTTAATTTAAGTGACCAGACACCAAGTCTATTTTGACTACATTATTTATTGTTTATCTTGCCTCTGTCTAGCCTTTCTAGTTGCATTTCTCAGTCTTTGATTTCATCTCAAGTATCAAGCAGACTCCTTCCTTAATTCCCCACATTGTAACTTTCATCCAGTATCACTGTTGTTTGAGGAATCCTACTGTTCGTGGCCAGGAATACCCTTAGTCTCTGTAAAGCCTGATTGCTCCCAGCCTCCTTCATGTAGCCATATCTGCTAATTCACTGGAAATGCTCCTGGCATCTCATTGCTTAGAGTTTGGACTAAAGGTACATCTTGTGTTAGAAAAAAGAAAAGCCTGCCAGGTGCAGTGGCTCACACCTGTAATCCCAGTGGCTCAGGAGGCTGAGGCAGGAGGATTGTGAGTTCAAAGCCAGCCTCAGCAAGTTAGCAAGGCCCTAAGTAATTCAGTAAGAACCTGTCTCTGGATAAATATAAAAAAGGGCTGGGGATGTGGCTCAGTTAAGCCCCACTGGGTTTGATCCCTAGTACAAAAAAAAAAAGGCTTTTACTTCACCCAAGCCTCCCTTCCAAATTTCACACTCCAAGGATTGACCATTCCCTAGAATGACTGACAGCAGGTACATTTTTTTTCCATGAAAAATCATAACATCAATAAAAGCATGTGGCCAGATGGTCCCTAAAATAATTTCAACCAATAATCAGTCACCGCCCAATGGCCTGGCTTTAATTAAGGGGCACAGTGTGTGCATCATTGATTGCCCAGTGCAGGTGGGACTGCAAACCCTAGTTCATTTTATGTTCAATTTCACATCATAGAGGGTTCAAAAACTACAAGGTTTCAATTTTACATGCCATTATGTGATTTATATGCTTAAAATAGTGTGAAAGCATATATACAGAATTTTGAACAGTTGCTTTATCTAGTTGGTTGATTACTGGGAGTTTTTATGTCTTATATTAATTTATCTGCATTTTCTGATCTTTTGGGGGATAATAAAAATTTTAAAAGATGCTGATATCAAAAAAGAAAAAGTATTCTCTGATCTTTCTAAGGAATAGTCTAAAATAGGTTGATACTGAAAACAAGGAAAGCTAGTTAATAGCAGAGAGAATGGGGACCTGAAGTAAGAATAGATAAAGACACTAAGTGGTGAAACTGAGGCCAGGTGTGGTGGCACACACCTATAATCTCGGCAACTTGGGAGGCTGAGGCAAGAGGATCACAAGTTCCAAGGCCAGATGGAGTAACTTAGCAAGACCCTGTCTAAATATTAAAAAATTTGGACTGGACATGTATCTCAGTAGTAGAGCACCCCTGGGTTCAACCTCCAGTAACCACACACACACACAAAAACCAAGAGGTAAAATTGACAGGAATGAGTGACATGTTTGGTATAAAAGTGGTGATGAATGTTCAAAGGCTATTTCCAGATTCCTGGCTTAAGAACGTAAATGAAGCTGGGCACAGTGGCGCTCGCCTGTAATCCCAGCAGCCAGGAGGCTGAGACAGGAGAATCGCAAAGTTCAAAGCCAACCTCGGCAACAGCAAGGTGCTAAGCAACTCAGTGAGACCCTGTCTCTACATAAAACACAAAATAGGGCTGGGGATATGGCTCAGTGGTCGAGTACCCCTGAGTTCAATCCCCAGTACCAAAAAATAAATAAATAAATGGTGCCAACTTTAGCCAAAGTAGGGGAGGCAGGAAAAGAGTGTGGCAATAGGGAAGATGACAAGTTCACTTGTGGACATGTGGAATACCCATGCCTGTAGGATACTCAAGCAGCGAACCCTAGTAAAAATTTGGAATTGAAGCTTGGGATGCAGCTCAGTAGGTCATGTGTTTAGCATGTATTGAAAGACCCAAGCTAAATAAACTCCATAACAGGCTTCAGACCCTCCAGAAAGACTAGTAGGCCTGAGCTTAGATCCCAGGAAAAGCCACACATTGCTCAAGGCTAAAGCCACTCTCGGAGCACCCTCAGAGCAACCAATCAAAATAGGTTAAAAATTATACGCCTGGCATTCCTAAGGTCTGAGTCAGGGTCCAGGAGACTATAGATAGTTACTTTGTACAAACTAGCCAATCACTCACCGCTTGCCCAAACCCCACGTGGGCCCTTTAAACTCACCTGTAGTTGGTCATTTTCAAAAGATTCTCTAAGGTCATGATTGGGTCCCACCAAATGTAATGAACACTCCCCCAGATTCTGAATGGTCAATATTGTCACCATAGGTGCTGTACAATTGTAATTGGTGCTTGTGTAATAATGCGATGCATATGTCATGTTCACTGCCACTACCTGTCCCCTCCCCCTATGAAAACCTGCTCAGCCATTGTTTGGGGCCGCTGCATCAGTGAAGGTGTGTGGTCCCTGCTCGAGCTTGTAATAAAGACCCCCTTTTGTGATTGCATCGGAATCGGACTCCTGGTGGTCTCTGGTGGTCTCGTGAGCTTGGACATTACAGTATGACACCCTATGTTCAATCCCCCATGTCTCACACACACACATGCACACATAGGTTGGATTTGTTGCTCAGGAGAAACACTGGAACATGATTCAGAATAGAAAGTCATTGCAAAAGATATGACAGAAGTTGTGGATGAAACTGTGGGAGAGAGAAGAGAGAGAACATGACACTGGGAAAGAATCCAGGGAGCACCAGGGTTTGGGGCATGAGCAGAAGACAAAGAGCCCAAGAAAAGGTTTGCCAAGAAGGAAAGAGCAACCCAAGAGAATGGTGCCTCAGAAAGAAAATGATGGCGACAACTTCCAGTGACTGTACCCTTCCTATAAGGGCAAAATACCATGCCAGGTGCTTTTCCCATGTTACCTGTAACTATCAAGCAACCCCTCAAGGAGCGCATTGCTGTCCCACTATATAGAAAAGGAAACAGATATCTGCAGGTCATAAGAAATTTCCCCAGGATAACACAGCTATCAGGTAATAAATAAGGGATCTGAACTTAACCTTTCTCAGTCCAAAGTCTGTGCTCTGTCCTCATTGTCATGCCTCGTTGCCAGTGCCATATCTGTCAACTGGCCTGCGTCAAAACGAAACCCAGAATCCTGGCTTCAAACATCAGAACTAATCCATTGTGATGGCCAGATGGGTCATTTTTAGTGTAGTCATGCTGTTGTAAAGATATTAAAATAAGTCAGCCTTGAGGGCACACTTGTAATCCTAGCTCCTTTGGAGATGGATGCAGGAGAATCACAAGTTCAAGGCCAGTGTGGGCAACTTAGCAAGACCTCATCTCAAAATAAAACAATAAGGGCCTGGGAATGTTCAGTGCTTGTCTAGGATCAGTAAGGCCTTGAGTTCCATCCCTGGCACCAAAATATATGTGTCTGACACACACATCACACAGCTTTCAGCACATCTCACTACCGCCCCTCCCCATTTACTTCTGCCACCCAAGCCCCTCTCTCAGGACCCCTCCTCATGATGCAGCAGTTTTCTCTAAGACTGATGCCCAGTTCTGCTTTGCTGCTCGTGCCCTATAGATTGTTCAATATAGAATCGTATAAAATAATATATTGCTCTGAAGTGAGCCAGCTAAAAATTAACTGATAGTATATATAGTAAGTACTCATACAGGAAACATCTCTGATTTCCTAAAATTTGGTCCAATGTTTGATGATGATGATGGGGAGGAGAAGGAGCTGCTAGGGATTGAGCCCAGGGTATCATGCAAGCAAGGCAAGCACTGTACCACTGAGCAATACCCCCAGCCCATGGTCCAATCATTCTTTTGAAGAAGTTGTTTTAGTTTCTTATTTAAAAACTAAAACTAATGGAATAATTAAATAATGAACAATCATTTGATATCAATATTAATCACTTAAACAAAGGTATATGTAGTATTTTGATGTGTCAAGTAATTCCAGGATGCTCAGTCTGAGCAGAATAGAGAAAATATTTGCAGATAGATTAGCAAAACAGCACCAGTGATAGATCACACAAGGCCACAACACAGAAAGGGCACGATCTTCAGAAAGACATCACAGACGTTCTATGAAGCATGGAGGAAATAATAAAATATTATGATAAATAGAAAGAACTACAAAGTAAAAAGAATTCAAGGATATAGAAGGTCATAACGAGTTTCTTAAGCATTCATTGAATTTCTCTGTGACTGATAGTTTAGAATGCAAGAAAAAATTCTGAAGCTATATCTTTGGTTAAGAGATAAATTTCAAAATGAAGAGGTTATATAAAAAAAGAAATGCCAAAAGTTTTTTTGAATAATGCATTTGAAAAGTGAATATTGTTTTTTTCTTCTAAAAATATGATAGCTAAATCCACAAAATTTATTTTGTTTCCCTGCAAACAAATGCATACCAATTTTCTTTCCTACTCAACAATATGATTGGTATGGGTGATTCCAGATTTATAAGAATTATGCAAAGAGGACTCAGCTGATTTCACCAAAAACTACAAGAAAGCAACCAAAGGACTGATTAGGGATTCTCATTTCCTGGCTCATTTAGTTCCTTCTTTTAATCACATGTCATCTAGACAAGTCATCTAGTTCTTCAAAGAAATTTAATTCTTGGCCAAAGAATCAGGCCCCTAAACAAATGTAAATATGCCTGAGACCAACACAAGTATACAAGATCAGGGGCAGTAAGACCTGCATGCAGAAATCAATCATACAAAAATATCAAAGAAAATTGATCCCAAGTCTCAATATAATGTTGTTTTCATTGTTGTTTTTCAGGACTTTTTTCATGATATAGCTTTTCATATTAAGACTCAAAGGCAAGTGCTCAGCGAGATTAGTAAAAAAGAATCTCCAAACAAATGAGTGTAGAGATGAAAGCGTAAGGAATGGGAGAGAGTATAAGTCCATCAAGCCTACAAGGGCAAAAGGGCATGTGTACACTAGAATACATGTTTTGCTGCCACAAATATTCAACAAAAATAAAAAATAAAAATTGAGAGAGAACAGCAATGTACAGTACCACTCCCTTGCATTTAATAGATTAATATGCATGTTTTTTCTTTGTGTCTTAAACCTAAAAATAAGAAAGAAAAATGTCTTAAGAGTCGATTTCCAGCTGGGCACGGTGGAGCACGCCTGTAATCCTGACCCCTCGGGAGGCTGAGACAGTTTAATCCCCCGTACCCCACAAAAAAGTCAATTTACAAAAATCAAGATGCATTCTTTTTGTGGAGGGAGACACTGGAAATTGAATGTAGAGGTGCTTTATCACTGAGCAACATTCCCATTCCTTTTTATTTTTTATTTTGAGAAAGGGTCTTGCTAAGTTTCTGAGATCATCTTTTAAGTTGCCAAAAGCTGACACTGAACTTGTGATCCTCCTGCCTCAGCCTCCTGAGTGGCTGGGATTACAGGCGCCACCATGCCTGGCCTCATGATGCATTTTTTTTTTTTTTTTTTGGTACTGGGGATTAAACTCAGGGGAACTGACCACTGAGCCACATCCCCAGCCCTATTTTGTGTTTTATTTAGAGACAGAGTCTCACTGAGTTGCTTAGTGCTTCACCATTGCTGAGGCTGGCTTTGAACTTGCGATTCTCCTGTCTCAGGCTCCCAAAGTGCTGCGATTACAGGAGTGTGTCATTGCACCTGGCTCAAGATGCATTCTTAAAGGAAGATATTCATTAATGGGGTTTTTGGAAAGCAAGGGATAGAAAAAGGGGTTCAATCCTCATCAGTACAGTATCCATGGTGGATGGGTTCCAAGACCCCCTGGTGATACCAAAATCCATAGGTGCTTAAGTCCCTTACATTCATTTGCATGGTGTTTGCACATAGCCTATGCACATTCTCCCATATACTATATTTTTTTATTAAAGCATTTCAGTTATATATAGTAGTTGGGTACATTTTGATCAAGTCATGCACACAAAGAATTTGATTACAAGCCGGGCGTGGTGGCTCACGCTTGAAATCCCAGCACTTTGGGAGGCTGAGACAGGAGAATCCCAAGTTCAAAGCCAGCCTCAGCAACGGCAAGGCGCTAAGCAACTCAGTGAGACCTTGTCTCTATATAAATCACAAAATAGGGCTGGGGATGTGGCTCAGTGGATGAGTGCCCCTGAGTTCAATCCCTGGTACCAAAAAAAAAAAAAAAAAAAGAATTTGATTACAATCACTATTTTCCTACCTTTCCCTCTTCTCCTCTTCCCTTATTTTCCTTTCTCTACTCTGTTGACTTTCCTTTTGTTAGTTCATTTATTTACTTTTTTGGGGGGGGGCACTGGGAATTGAACTCAGGGGCACTTAACCACTGAGCCACATCCCCAGCCCCATTTTGTGTTTTATGTAGAGACAGGGTTGCTTAGCACCTCAGCAGTGCTGAGGTTGGCTTTGATTTCTCGATCCTCCTTTCTCAGCCTCCCGAGGGGCTGGGATTACAGGCATGCGCCATTGTGCCTAGCTATTTATTTACTTTTTAATCAGAACTTTCTACGTGTATATATAAAGAAATTCCATCTGATACACTGATATATGTATATAACATTATTTTGTTAAATTTATTCTGTATTTCTTTCCCTATCCCTTCCCTCCTCTCTCCTTCTCATTCTACTCTGCTGATTTTCCCTGAATCTTTATGATATCCTCTACCCTCCCTCACTGCCTTCCTTCCCTTATTTTGCTCTTCCACATCTGAGAGAAAACACTGGACCCTTGATTTTCTGAACTTGGCTTATCTCACTTAACATAATTTTCTCCCTTTCTACCCACTTATGGGCAAATGCCATTATTTTATTCTTTTTTATGACTGAGTAAAAACTCCATTGTGTATGTATAACACATTTTCTTGATCCACCCATCTATTGATGGGCATCTGGGTTGATTTCATAATTCGACTATTGTGAATTGTGCTGCTACAAACACTGGAGTGACTGTATCCCTCCAGCATGCTGATTTTAGTCCTTTTGGATAAATACTGAGGATTGGGATAATTAGGTCATGTGGTGGATCCATTCCTAGTTTTTTGATGAATCTCCACACTGCCTTCCAAAGTGGTTGTACTAACTTGCATGCCACCAACAATGTATCAGTGTGCCTTTTTTCCCACATCCTCATCAGTATTTACTATTTACTTGTGTTTTTGGTAATTGCCTATTTGGCTGGAGTGAGATGAAATCTTAGTGAAGTTTTGATTTGCATTTCCTTGATTGCTAGAGAAGGTGAACATTTTTTCACATATTTGTTGGCCATTTGTGTTTCTTCTTTTGAGAAATGTCTGTTTAGTTCTTTTTCCTATTTATTGATAGTGTTTTTGGCATTGGGTTTTTTGAGTTCTTTATATATTCTGGATATTAATCCCCTGTCAGAGGAATAGTTGGTCAAGATTTTTTCTCATTCTGTAGACTCTCTCTTCATGCTCTTAATCATTTCCTGTGGTATGCAAGAACCTTTTTAATTTGATGGCATTCCACTTATGATTCTTGATTTTATTTCTTGCACTATAGGGGTCTTGTCAAGGAAGTCAGCACCTGGAAATATATGATGGAGTGTTGACCTATGTTTTCTTCTAGCAGTTTTCTAGTCTAATTCCTAAGTCTCTGATCCATTTTGATATGACTTTTGTGATGGGTGCAAGAGAGGAATTGAAATTCATTCTTCTACATATGGATATCCAGTTTTCCCAGCACCATTAGTTAAAAAGGCTGGCTTTTTTCCAAAATATATTTTTGGCACCTTTATCAAGTACAAGATGGCTGTAAGTATGTGGGTTTACGTCTGTGTCTTCCATTGTATTCCCTTAGTCTTCATGTCTATTTGGATGCCAATACCATTCTGGGTTTTTGGGGGGTTTTGGGGGGGATTTTTTGGTACTGGAGATTGAATTTGGGGGCACTCCACCACAGCCTATTTTGTGTTTTATGTAGAGACAGGGTCTCACTGAGTTGCTTAGGGCCTCGTGGTTGCTGAGACTGGCATTAAACTCACGATTCTCCTTTCTCAGCCTCCCAAAGTGCTGGGATTATAGGCTTGCACCACCGCGCCCGGCTCCATTCTGGTTTTTGTTACTGTAGCTCTTCTAGTAGGATTTTAATATAATATACTGTGCTGCTGCCTTCATTCCTCTTCTTGCTCAGAATTGCTTTGGCTGTTCTGGGTCTCTTATTCTTCCAAATGAATCTAAGGACTGTTTTACCTAGCTCTGTGAAGAATGCCATTGGTATTTTGAAGGAAATTTCACTGAATCTGTATATTGCTTTTGATAGGATGGTCATTTTGACAATATTAATTCTGCCCAGCCAAGAACATATCCTATATTCTTTAAATCATCTCTAGATTACTTATGTAATAACTATACAATGTTAAATTGCTAATAAATAGTTGTTATACTGTATTGTTTAGGAAATGATGACAAGAAAATAGTCTGCACATGTTCAGTACAGAGGAAAATTTTTAAAAAATATTTTCAATCCATGGTTGCTTGAATCTGAAGATATGGAGTCAGTGGATGCATAAGGCTTATATACAAGACAGTGAGCCCTGCATTTCTAGAACTCTGTAATGCTTTTTTCTAACTCTAAGATCTTTCCACTCTTGTGCTCTCATTAGCTGATTCTTCTCACACCCCAACAGAGTATGTTATGTCCAAGAAACCTCTCTCCTCCCTTCATGCAGCTAGAAGAATCAGGATTCCTCACTGCCCTGGACCACATAGTGATGAGATACGCCACCTTCACCATCTACTTATGAATTCTCTCATGAAGTTACCTAGACAGAGGCCTCAGGCTTTTTCAGTTCTCTATTCTGTTAATTTTTTTAAAAAATGGACTTGATTTTTTTATAGCAGTTTTAGATTCACATCAAAGGAGCAGAAAGTACAGAGTTCACACACACACACACACACACACACACACACACACTGTCCCCCACAATCTACATCCATTACCAACATGGATTTCAGTCAGTTTTGCTGTTGTGACGAAAAGACCTGACAAGAACAATTTTAGAGGAAGAAAATTTTATTTTGGGGGCTCACAATTTCAGAGGTGTCAGTCCATAGACAGCTAGTTCCATTCCTTGGGGCTCAAAGTGAGGCTGAGTATCATGGCAAAAGAATGTGGTAGAGGAAAGCAGCTAAATATCATACCAGAGCCGGGCGCAGTGGCACACACCTGTAATCCCAGCACTTAGGGAGGCTGAGACAGGAGAAGTTCGAGTTCAAAGCCAGCCCCAGCAACGGCGAGGCGCTGAGCAACTCAGTGAAACCCTGTCTCTACATAAAACACAAAATAGGGCTGGGGATGTGGCTCAGTGGTGGAGTACCCCTGAGTTCAATCCCCAGTACCAACAACTAAAAATAAAAAATTTAAAAAATCATACCGGGAAGCAGAGAGAGAGAGAGCTCTGCTCAAAAAGTACAAAATACAAACCCCAAAGGCACCATCCCAGGGATCCACCTCCTCTAGCCACACCCTACCTGTCTACAGTTACCACTCAGTTAATCCCTATCAGGGGCTTAATTCACTGATTAGGTTAAGGCTGTCAAAACCCAATCATTTCACCTCTCATAGCCCAGTCATTGCACTGTCTCACACACGAGATTTTGAGAGACACCAAATACCTAAACCATAACAATATGGCATATTTTCTGCAATCGATGAACATACATTGACAGTCATTAGGACCCAAAGTCCATAACTGACATTAGGGTTCACTCTACATGTTGTTCATTCCGTGGGGGTTTTTTGTTTTGTTTTGTTTTGTTTTTTGTACCGAGGATTGAACTCAGGGGTTCTCGACCACTGAGCCACTTCCCCAGCCCTTATTTTTGTATTTTATTTAGACACAGGGTCTCAATGACTTATTTAGTGCCTCACCATTGCTGAGGCTGGCTTTGAACTCACAATTCTCCTGTCTCAGCCTCCCAAAGTGCTGGGATTACAGGTGTGCAGCGACGCGTCAGCTTCATTCCATGGGTTTTGACAAATACATGTATCTATCACACTGTGTATCACATGGAATAAATACACTACCCTAATGTCAATTTTTGAATCCACCAAATTTAATTAAAAAGATAAACCTGAATAATCACCAAAATAATTTGCTTAGGCCACTACCAAATGGAATCAAGATGGTTAAGCAATATGAAATAAAAAGTGTCTTTGTTGGCTTAACTCACTTTCAAATTCTTTGCAGGTGATGTAATTATATAATTAGTTTACAAGGCCTTAACTACAGCTCTGTTGCAAGCAAATTGCTTGTAGTAAAGACCTGACCACAGACTATATCAAATTAAAAAAAAAAAAAAGAATCACAGTGAAAAGGAAAAGAAGAAATTAGTGAATTCTGTACATTGCAAGGTAGTGGCCTCTATAAATCACATCACTCAGAGCAACCACTGGAGTGTCACTGATAAGGAGTACTTCAGACAGCACACTTAAGCCTTTGTATTTGCCTCCAAAGTGTTCTCCTAATTCAACATGCACATGACAATACATAGCCACTTGTGTCTTCCCTTATCACTACAAATTAGACACTATGAACAGGCTTTTGACTTTTCCACTCACTACTCCCTGACCCTGCAGCAGGAGACGTTTCTATGCTTCTCTGGAAGTGTCTGGGCTTGTCTATTGCTGTTCCTTTCACTAGGGATGCCTACTCATCCACCTACTTCCTGTCTGGGCCTTTGCTTCATCATCTAGAGCTAGGGTTAATAATATTTGCCTTCCAAGGTGTATATTGAAGCTTTAAAATAAGCACACTTATGAACTCAAAATATTGCCTAAGAAATCATTCATAAATGTGAATATTTGTATTATCTAAATTTTTCTATACATAACCTTGATAGGCATCCCATTATTTGTGAAAGGAATATTTATGTACATACTTTATCCCTAACATTCAATTAAAAGTTTCTTAGGGCCAAAATCTGCTTACTTCCTCTAGGTATCCACTTAAAATATAGCAAGTTTATGGACAAAAGTAAATGTATAAATACAAATCTAGCAAATGCTCAATTTTTTGCATTATTATGGAACCACATAAAAGCAAACCAATGTATTTAATTATAAGAATGATTTACATCAAGCCCTTTGAGCAAATAAATGCTTTTGACTAAAGTGAGATGATACCAAGATAAAACCTGAATAAAAGTATTCAAGTGGTATATATAAACTTACAAAAACAGAATAGCTTGCAACCTTCATTAAACAGACCAATTAGCACCAATTCTCTTAAGACTTATAAAATTATAAGTCAAGTAAGTGGCCATCATTACCTAGGATTCATCAGAATCTTTCCAATGACCATTTTTCGCCAAATCATTGCATAATGATGTTATAATTTCTCAGTAGGATTAACCCTGTCAAAACAGGATTTCTCTTACTTGAACAATAATGTGACCTTTATTTAGCTAAGCACTATGAAAAATCTCAGTTAAAGATAGTAAAACATGACCCAATCCCTCTACTCAGAAATAAAGTTTCTTACATGTAAAAATCTAATCTTTTATATATATATGCATATGTATAATCTTTTATATATATGTATATATACATATATATATATATATATATAAATGGATACACAATTTATTCTGAATGTTTTCCTGTAGTCTTTGTTCTAAATAGAAATGTTAGTTATAATAAATAGGGAAGGGGGCAATAAAAGATCATTTAGCATTATGGAGAATCATAAAATTCCAATCTTTTAAAAGTATCTCTTTCATATCATGAATATAAGTAATTTTTATTTAATTTGACGAAGCTAAAACCTTAGCCAGCACACTGCCACACATTTACATAAAGTAGATATCTTTCTCTTTCAATTAGGGGCATTCCAAAATATTTAAATACAAATCTCATGAAATCAATATAGTTCTCCTTAATCTAAAAACAAGAAAAAAACAGAGCAAACTTCAGTTATAGTTTAGTACTGTTCTTGTCTTCTTGGTATTTATCTGTTTTACTGAATACTCTGAAAAATAGTGTTGGATAATCACATGTAGGTTTCACGTAAGAATTAATTTAAACATCATTTGAGAGAAAGCCTTCGTTTCTAGGATGCTGCAAAAGAAGATTATTTTAGCAACTCAGAGACATTTCTGGAAAACTAACAAAATGTACAACAAAAAAAAATCGTACCTTTTTTTTTTTTTTTTTTTTTTTGGGTACCGAGGATTAAACTCAGGGTACTGAACCACTGAGCCACATCCCCAGCCCTATTTTGTGTTTTTATTTAGAGACAGGGTCTCACTGAGTTGCTTAGTGCCTCGCCCTTGCTGAGGCTGGCTTTAAACTCGCAATTCTCCTGTCTCAGCCTCCCAAAGTGCTGGAATTACAGGCATGTGCTACCATGCCCGGCTTGTGCCATTATTTTAAGAGAAATTGCCAGCATCCTGCAGTCTAGCCAAATTCTCCCCTAAGAAAGCTCAGGACTCCACCTTAAATCACTACTCTTCTGATAAAGGACTAGTATCAAGAATTTATAAAGAACACAGAAAAATTAACAACATAAAACAATCTAATTTAAAAATGGACACTTCTCAAAAGAAGAAATACAGATGGCCAACAAATATATGAAAAAACACTCAATATCATTAACCAAATTAACAACAGTGAGCTATTACCTCACTGCAGTTAGAATAGCTATTATAAATAAATAAATAACAAATGTTGGCAAGGATGTGGAGAAAAAGGAGCTCTTAGACACTGTTGGTGGGATTGTAAATTAGTACATCATTATGGGGAATAGTTTTTGAGTTTCCTCAGAACTAAAAATAGATCTACCATAGGATTCACCTATTCCGCTTCTGGCATATATCCAAAAGAAACAAAATCAGTATGCCAAAGAGATACCTGCATGCCTATGTTTACTGGAGCAGTACTCATAATAGCTAAGCTATGGAATCAACTTAGGTGCCTACCAACATGAATGGATAAAGAAAATGTGATATACACATGTATACATATATGTACACATACATGTATACACACACATGCACACAGCAGAATATTATTCAAACATAAAAAAGAATGAAATCCTATTCTTTGTAGCAAAATGGATGGAAATAGAGGTCATTATGTTAAGTGAAATAAACCAGGCATAGAAAGACAAGTATCACATGTTCTCTCTCATATGTGAAAGCTAAAAACTATGCAACCCGAATGCACAACAGTAATTAGTAGAGGTGAGGGGAGTGAATAAAAGGAGCCTGGATTTAATCTGTGCACACTGGATACAGATGTTGAAATATCACATAGAACTCCATTAATCTGTGCGATTAATGCAGGTTGGTCAATTTTTTTTATTTTTTAAAAATTACTACTGTGCAAAGTCAACTTATTCTAATGATAATTATTATTAAAATGATGATATTAGAATACAACATTCCTGTTCTGTACTACCTTTGGTCCAATTCCCCTGAATAAGCGTAAGGACCCTGATATTCACTTGATAGTTCCTCCCCCCTCTTTCTTATGGGGAAAAAATTGAATTAGCAGCCATGATCACTATTGAGCAACTTCCCACAAGGCTTTACAAGTTCTTTCCCAGAAGACAAACATTACAACAAAAGAAGAACATGTTATGTTTGCAAAAGGCCTGTAAGAATTTTCTTTTAGAGCCAAGTGCAGTGGCGCAAGCCTGTAATCCCAGCACTTTGGGAGGCTGAGACAGGAGAATCGTTAGTTCAAAGCCAGCCTCAGCAACAGCGAGGCACTAAGCAACTCAGTGAGACCCTGTCTCTACATAAAACACAAAATAGGGCTGTGGATGTGGCTTAGTGGTCAAGTACCCTTGAGTTCAATCCCTGATACCAAAAAAAAAAAAAGAATTTTCTTTTAATTCAAAATATGTTTACCCTTGCCAGATGGGGCAGTTAAAGAAAATATACCCAGTGAAAATATGCTTCCAGTGGAGAGAGAATGAAACCTGAATGTCTTTTCACTGATTTCTTCTATTGCTGGGAGGGTGCCGAGGGGCAGAACATCACCACCCTTTGGAGTCAATACCCACTCAAGGCCCCAGAGCCCAGCTGTATGCTGTAGACAATCACTTTGTATATACATCTGCCCAGGTAAATAAGAGGCTGTTGAGTGATTTTATAAAGAATGCTCTCATTTTTAGATGCCCAGAAACAAATTAGAGTAATATCTAGATGTTGCTTAACATGGTTTCAAGTAGAAAACAAAAGGGACGGTAAAAGAAATCCTTGGACTAATCATTGAGTTTCAGTGTCCTGAAAGCTTCATTCTTTGCTAACCCTAGAGAATCAAAAGTATGCTTTTTAAGAGCAGTCCATCCCAGATTTTGTCAAGGTCCTAAAGCAATTACCTTTTAAGGTCCGATTACTTGGCAAAAAAATGCACATGACCAACCGCCAACCCTGTAACATGCATTTATCTTAAGCCTACATTCTGTGTTTCTTGGATGGTGTTCATCTATTTTAATGCAAGTGAAATGTAGAAGCCAAAATACCATGACTTGCTAAATACCATGGAGTTGCGTCATACACAAATTCATTTTGAGAATGTAACTCGAGGGGATTTAAATATGCGCCTTTGGCATCAAGTAAAAGCAGAAGAGGTGGACAGAAAGAAAAGATGAAGAAGAGAAGACGAGAGCAGAAGAGAGAAAAGAAGCAGAAACTATTTAAATAGTGAAGGAGATCTCTGTAATTATGTGCCCAAGAAGTCAAGTGACATCTAAATAGTGAGAACTTGACAAATCTGAATCAATACTTCTGATCACTTGGAAGTTCAGAAATTCACAGATAATTTATTGAAGAGATTTCCAAAGTAGCTTTGACTATCAGACACCTTTCACTAATGCTGCCATTAGAATAAAATTCACAAAACACATTACACTTTAAATCAAACTTGGTGACTGTCTCTTATGCTAATTCCTGAATTGTATCACTTAATGAAAATAATTTCTCCTTATTTTAAAAAATGTTTTTGCCACAAAATGATAATCAAAAATTTTTAAATGCCCATCAAAATTACCAAACAGACATGAACAAATTTGGAAATCCCAGATACTCAAAATACAAACTCCTCTGTCTTACTGGAGCACACTCATAGGTGGATAAATCCAAGCATACTCAGAGATCTTAATTAGTCTTTTGTTTTCTCCTGAGATATTGTAGTAGGAAAGAGAAATGAAAGTTACTGTGCTAGTCAGCTTTCCGTTACTATAACAAATACCTAAGATAATAAATTTATAAGGAGGAGAGGAACATCTTAACCCACAGTTTCAAAGGTTTTAGTCCATGGTCACTTGAATCTGTTGCTTTGGGCCTGTGGAAGCGTAATACATTATGGCAGGAGCACATGGCAGAGGAGACCTGTTCACCTCATGGCAGCAAGGAGGCAAAAAGAGAGATAGGAGCCGGGCGTGGTGGCGCATGCCTGTAATCCCAGCACTTAGGGAGGCTGAGACAGGAGAATCACGAGCTCAAAGCTAGCCTCAACAAGGGCAAGGTGCTAAGCAACTCAGTGAGACCCTGTCTCTACATAAAACACAAAATAGGGCTGGGGATGTGGCTCAGTGGTCAATTGCCCCTGGGTTCAATCTCCAGTACCAAAAAAAGAGAGAAAGAGAGAGATAGGAAGGTACTAGAGTCCCACAATCCTCTTATAGGGCATGTCCCCAGTGGTCTCAAATCTCCCATGAGGTCCTATATCTTAGAAATTCCAGCACTTTGTAGCCAGGTGTGGTGGCACATGCCTGTAATCCTAGCACTTTGGGAGGCTGAGACAGGAGAATCGCAAGTTCAAAGCCAGCCTCAGCAATGGCGAGGTGCTAAGCAACTCAGTGAGACCCTGTCTCTACATAAAACACAAAATAGGGCTGGGGATGTGGCTTACTGGTTGAGTGCTCCTGAGTTCAATCCCCAGTACCAAAAAAAAAAAAAAAAGAAAGAAAGAAAGAAAGAGAAATTCCAGCACCTCCCAAAACACCAAGCTGAAGACCAAGCTTGAGTCTTTACAGAACATTCCAGATCCACACTTTAACATTTACAAAGCCAATTTTCTCTCTATGCTGATCAATATGTTCTTAGTTGAAACCAACAGTAAGATTTTGAGGAACCAATGGCGTCCTTACTACCTAGTATATCTAGTGTGTGGGACAATCATATTGAATCATTTTTAACACCCTATCCTCTATATGCCAAAAAGAAATAATCATGCAATAATTAGTGGCTGTAATTTTATTTGTTCTTTTGTTTAAAAATAATTATTAAAATAAAAAAGAAATTTTAATTTCAAAGCTATTATTCAAATTTGATAAAATACTTCACCTATGATCTGAAGTATTTGCACTTACCAAAAAATACATGATGCCTTGCAACTCATCTTCTTTTCATCATCCTATTAGATTTTGAACACAAATTCCCAGTGGTCACAGAGAATGGGAGATCTGATCATTTTTTGTCTTAACAATTCCCACACTATCATTATGTGTTTCAAGTCTACTATTTAATGCAGAAATATGTAGTACCCTGTAAGGAACCTCCAAAGCTCCAAAAATGCAGAATCTCCACAAATATAACCTGTTAACCAGCACACATAGGTCCATCCACTGTGTAACTGGAAGTTCTTCAAATTAACTTCCACTCAGGATATGATGTTGATTAAAAGATAAGTCAAGCCAGGCGTGGTTGGCACATGCCCATAATCCCATAAGCAATTCAATGAGACCCTGTCTCTACATAGAACACAAAATAGGGCTGGGGATGTGGCTCAGTGGTCAAGCATCCCCAAGTTCAATTCCCAGTACCAAAAAAAAAAAAAAAAAGAAGATAAGTCATTTGTCAGCTGCAGTGGTGCATACTTGCAATCCCAGTGATTCAGGTGCCTGAGACAGAAAGGTCACAAGTTCAAGTTCAAGGCCAACCTGAGCAATTTAGAGAGACTCTACCTCAAAATAAAAATAAAAAATGTCTGGGGATGTAGCTAACTGGGACAGCATCCCATGGTTCAATGCATAGTATCACAAAGAAAAAAACATGAGTAATTAAATGTGCCCATCTGAACAGTAACCACAGCTACTCTTAACAATTGGGTTTTTTTAGGGGAAGTATATTTCATCGCAAATATTCTTCAGAAGAGCCAGCACAAGCTGGGTGTGGTGGCTCACACTTACCATCCCAGCACTTTGGGAGGCTGAGACAGGAGAATCACGAGTTCAAAGCCAGCCTCAGCAATGGCGAGGTGCTAAGCAACTCAGTGAGACCCTGTCTCTACATAAAACACAGAATAGGGCTGGGGATGTGGCTCAGTGGTTGAGTGCCCCTGAATTCAATCCCTGGTACAAAAAAAAAAAAAATAGAGAGAGAGAGGAAGCCAGCACATTATGAGTTTTAAAAAGAAGTACACAGATTTTTAGCTCTTTTTTTTTAATTCTATCAATGTATCTTATGATTGCCTGTATCCTAGGCTGACCATTCCTAACTACCACTCTTCTTATGCTCTATACATAAAAATGTAACATCTTTCACAACATAACATGTACACTTCATAGCAATTCAAAAGCTCAACTCAAGGTACTAAGGCTTGCTTGCTTGTTACTACAAGTAAGTAGCCCATAACTAAAGTTTCAGGCAGTCTTCCCTTTCATAAGGCTCATCCAACCCTGTCTCTGGTCATCTTTATTTTCCTTTTGGATATATTAGGTACACTAAATGTGCTCAGACACATGCAATATTGTTCATCCTACCAAGGAACCAAGAGGCTCTGGAGGTGCATGTCATGTGATCCCTGTAATCTCCCAAAACAATCGGGAGTTGAGGTGATAAGCATGTTAGTCACCTTTTCATCACTGTGACAAAATACCTGAGAAAATCAACTTGAAAGGAGAAAACATTTATTTTGGCTCATGGTTTCACAGGTGTCAATCCATGGTCACTTGGTCCTGTCACTCTAGACCTCTGGTGAGGCTGAACATCATGGGCAGAGGAGAGTACACTTCGGCAATGCAAAGCTGCTCAACCCATGGTGGCCAGGAAGCAGAGAGGGAGAGGAAGGGACCAGGGTCCCAGTGTCCCCCTCAGAGGAAGGCCTCTGATTCCCTTCCAAATAGTTCCCACCTCTTAAAGGTTCCGCCATTTCCCAATGATGCTGTCAGACCAGGGACCAAGTCTTCAACCCATGGTCTTCAGGGATATTTAAGATCCAAACCATAACAGTAAGCAAGCACCAGGGGAACAATGGATTTTTTTTTCTTTCCCTCTGTGAACACACAGAAAGGCTTTGAGCACAGCCACAAAAGACACTGTCCTCCTTGTCCTGACTTTGAGGTATTTGGGGAAAGAGGAAATAAACAGTCTCTTTGGAGAAAGGCTCAGCTGAACCAACGAAATGAGGGAGACAGTACAGGATAGTTTGAAGCCCCAGAGGAATGTGCTGATCATAGAACAGGAGCTGTGAAGAGCACAGGAAAGGTCGAAGGCACATAGGACACAAGCTGGGGAAGCTGTAAGGATGCAGGAAGGGAAGTGACAGGGATGATGGTTTACAGAGCTAAAATTCAGACAGGGGCCCCTGGGACTGGGCTGGCTGATGTTGGCTGCAGAGGGGCCAGGTCTGGCAACCAGGAAATCAGAGCGACAACCAGGAACTCTGGGGCTCTTGGCTTGCTTTGGGCCTCTCTTTTTCTCTTTTTTCTCCAGGGACCAATCTTGTTCTGAACAAATACAGTCTTTCCCAAGGTATGTTAATACCAACCCAGCTGCCTGGCACTGGGGTAGAGTGTAATGGTTCCCAGTCCAGAGTGCAGGACAGAATTGTTTGGGAAACTCAATACATACCCATGCTCAGGCCCCATACCAAATCTACTGATTAAAAGTTTCAGTAGGATAAATCTGGGAATCTGAACTTAAAGACACTTGCCTGCCCTCCTTTCCTCCCATAATGTTGATGTTTGGACCAAGAACCAGTTTGGGAAAAGTTTACAAGACCTTAGTAAATCTCTTTAAGATGTCTGATTTTGCGCTGGGCATGGTAGTGCACACCTGTAATCCCATCAGCTAGGGAGGCTGAGGCAGAAGGATTGCAGTTCAAAGCCAGCCTCAGCAACAGCGAAGCGCTAAGCAACTCAGTGAGACTCTGTCTCTAAATAAAATACAAAATAGGACTGGGGATGTGACTCAGTGGTCGAGTGCCCCTGAGTTCAATACCCGGTACCAAAAAAAAAAAAGAGGCCTGTTTTTTTAAAAAGTGTGATAAAATGCATTTGCATCACCACCAGCACCCTTGTTAATATGCAGATTTTCAGCCGGGCGCAGTGGCTCAAGCCTGTAATCTCAGCACTTTGGGAGGCTGGACAGGAGAATCGTGAGTTCAAAACCAGCCTCAGCAAGGGTGAGGTGCTAAGCAACTCAGTGAGACCCTGTCTTTACATAAAACACAAAATAGGGCTGGGAATGTGGCTCAGTGGTCGAGTGCCCCTGAGTTCAATCTCCAGTACCAAAAAAAAAAAAAAATGCAGATTTTCCCCTACTACCCTGGATTCCTAAGGATCAGGCACCCAGGGGACTCTGAAGTACCTAAAACTTGAGAACTGTTGCTTTCAGGTGCTGTTTTTAAAACTAGAGAAATCTGAAGAATTCTAGAACACTTGCTAAACATGCACAGTCTATTTTCCCCAACTTCCTCAGGCCAATCAAAATATAAACTCCAGGGAGGGGCCTAGGAATCTTTAAATATAATAAGCCCTCCCAGGTGATTTGTATCACTAGGCAAATTAGGAAACACTGCTTGAAGTCAATAACAGCTCACGTTCATTAACACACTGTACAGGAGGGGGGGGTGGCATTTAAGTGCTTTTATGTACATTTGTTCATTTACTCCTGGCAACCATCCCATGAAGCACTGTCACGTTTTCAGTTCACAAGGGGAACCACTCTTTTCTTCACTAATCCATTAAGGGCGGATTTTACCATTTGAATCTCAGAGCAATCTCATTGCCCATATCCAGTCTCCTAAATTAGATTCTAAGATCTCTCTCACCTTGAGATTAAGCACTGACTCCCAGCTCTCTGCCTGTTACAAAGCACACCACAAGGTTCAGTGCATCACATAGAAGCTCCATACATACTGTTGCTTCTAAGAAATCCAAGTCATTCTGTTCTTTGTCCGGTGCATTTGGCAATGTAAAATTCTACCTAGATTTTGAAGATGGGAGACAGAAATTGGCAGTAGAACCTGCTACTAAAAGCAGAGACCTTTCTTGGCTGAGAGTCAGAGTCCCACAGAAATCGAACCACAAAAAGGAAAACAGAAAGATCATCTGTTTGGACTGGCTCTTCTATCCTGATCTTGGCTGGGGAAGAGAATTCCAGCTCATGAGAGAAAGGTAATGGATATTTCCAGTTTCCTGTCACACCCCTGCTCCCACAGACTTACTCACATTCTTATCAGCCTTCTGAGACTAATAGTTTCCAGTTTACTAAAAGCCCATGCTCATCTTTCCTTTTCTAATTCCTTTTACACTTGCCTGGACTTCACAATTTGCCCATTTTATACTTTTCACATTTCTTGATTATTCAGTAACACAAAAGGTAACATTGCCAAGCTTTGCACCCTCCTTCTCTACTCTGGGGACAATCAGAACAAATGAGTTGCTCACTATGTTTTTATCAACAGTTACTCTAACTCCTTCAACATGGAGAAGTAATTCAAAATTACTCTCTTGAATCTTAAAACACCCATGAAGTACCTATTGGTTACATTATTCTCCTTAATCCTAACAAGCTGTGGGAGTGAGTACCAATGCGTCCTTTCTTTCCCTCTTTTTCTCTCTCTCTTAAAATCACAACAGAAAGACTTGAACTTAGCAATTTCTCTAGAGTCACTCTTTTTTTTTTTTTTTTTTTGGTACTGAGGATTGAACTCATAGGCACTCAATCACTGAACCATATCTCCAGCCCTATTTTGTGTTTTATTTTAGAGACAGAGTCTCACCGAGTTGCTCAGTGCCTCGCCATTGTCGAGGCTGGCTTTGAACTCGCTATTCTCCTGGCTCAGCCTCCCAAAGTGCTAGGATTACAGGTCTGCGCCACAATGCCCCGGTAGAGTCACTCATTTGATAGGAAAAAGAAGCAGGGTTTGAAGCTGTGTCTGATTTCCAAGTCTGTTCTTTCTACCATTTTGTAATACTCAATGTCCAACCTATTTTTTTCATCATTATTTCCACAAATAAATGGAAAACATGTCCATAAGAGACATGCAAAACTTCTTTGCACTGGCAATATGCTAAACATTTGGTGGGACTGCCATAAAAATAAGTGATGGCATCCTTGCCCAGCCAACCCAACCTCACTCAATCACCTCCTGAGCCCTCCAAAACTCTCCCCAAGCAAATTGACTTTTCAGAATTCTTATACCAAAATCACCTATAACTTGGTGTTGTCTCTCAAGTACAGACTGCTGGTTCAGCAATTTTGAACTTGTTTCTTCCAAATTCCCCACCATGAACAACCTCCTTCCCTGGTACATCTCCATTTAGTAGATCCTCTCCTTTTAGGGATACAGAAATTGCATTCTTACTAGTGATTATCTTGAGAAAGTGATTATACCAGGGAAAACTTTTTTCCTGTTCTATCCATTGAAAATTACTTACTTGGAACTTTAAAAAGTTATGTCAGGACACCATTGTTCAATATTTAATGAGTCTCTAGTTCTGATGTCTGTCTTGCATAACTAATAGCAATATTCTGTTCAGTCATTAGAGAATGGATGAAATGGCATTGAGCTGTAGATCTTTTCCAACACTTCAGGTGAAAAATAAAAAGAAGAATATATAGGTGTGTGTCTTCTAATTTAGCAATCTTTGAAAGATCACCTTTCATTCAGAAAATAAAAGTATTAGATGAAATTCAAATTCTCTTCACTCATCTGGCGTTTGATAAACCTATACAACCTGATTCTGCCTGTTCTCCATTATCATCACCCCTACCCTACTCACGCCCTTTCTTAACTCTTGCCTTACCTCAGCTTATTCTCTACATAGCACAGTGATTTTTCCCCCCCAGTGATAGAGGTTGAATCTAGGGCCTCACACATGCCAGCCAAGTACTTACCACTGAGCTATATCCCCAGCTCATGGTGATATTTTTAGACAGCAAGT
>PVHX01014730.1:0-49322 GCA_004024805.1 Geosciurus inauris
CAGTTACCCCCCCCACCTGCCACCAAAACAAACAACAACAACAACAAAACGCATATACCAGCCGGGCGGGGTGGCTCATGTTTGTAATCCCAGCACTTAGGGAGGCTGAGACAGGAGAATCGCGAGTTCAAAGCCAGCCTCAGCAACAGCGAGGCGCTAAGCAACTCAGTGAGACCCTGTCTCTACATAAAACACAAAATAGGGCTGGGGATGTGGCTCAGTGGTCGAGTACCCTTGAGTTCAATCCCTGGTACCAACCCCCCCCCCCAAAAAAAACGCATATACCAATACTTGCACTTGTTCCTGACCCAGCACTTCATTCATTAGACTGAAGTAGACCCAGAGATAGACTGCCTTGCCTGCAGTCACAGAGGGAATGAGGGAGGCTGACCTGGGGTCAGCACTTGAGTCCTGGTCCAGTAACCTCTTGGTTCATTGCTCTTAGAGAAGTCTGAGGACCTGTCCTCCCTCTGTGTCTGTAGGGGGCTCTGTGTGCACAGTGGAACACTGCTCTAAGCTGGTGGCTCAGGCCCAAGAGATTGGTCTGGGTTTCAGCTCACCCTGGTGTTCCAGAGGGCCATCAGAAGAACTAACTCTCCTATGGGAAAGGGAGACTTCCCAGAAGGGGGAGTAGGGGCAGCAGCCCCAAGCACTAAGCTCATCTCTGTCTTTCTTTCCCCGTGCTGCCTTGGGCCTGGGTCATTTCAGACAAGCCTCAGGTAAGATGGGAGTGGGCCTCCTAGCCACTGCCCCGCCCTCCTGGGCCCAGTCCCCTGGACGGGAAGAGGTGGGGGAGCACAGCTGGGATGGGAGTAGGGAGGGAAGAGACCCGTGGACAGTTTGCACCTTGCCTGACACCTGCCCTTCCTGCAGCTCTACACCCTCGCCGTGATAGGTCCAGGGCCACCAGATCGCCAGCCAGCCCAGATCTCCCGCCGCTACTCAGACTTTGAACGGCTGCACCGAAACCTGCAGCGGCAGTTTCGGGGCCCAATGGCTGCCATCTCCTTCCCCCGGAAACGCCTGCGCCGGAATTTTACCGCAGAGACGATCGCCCGTCGTAGCAGAGCCTTTGAACAGTTTTTGGGCCACCTCCAGGCAGTGCCTGAGCTGCGCCATGCCCCACACCTGCAGGACTTCTTCGTGCTGCCTGAGCTGCAGCGGGCACAGAGCCTCACCTGTACCGGCCTCTATCGTGAGGCCCTGGCACTCTGGGCCAATGCCTGGCAGCTGCAGACCCAGCTGGATGCCCCCTCTGGCCCAGACCGTCCTCTGCTGACTCTTGCTGGGCTGGCTGTGTGCCACCAGGAGCTGGAGGACCCTGTGGAGGCCCGGGCCTGCTGTGAGAAGGCCCTGCAGCTGTTGGGAGACAAGAGCCCCCATACTTTCCTGGCACCCTTTCTAGAGGCCCATGTCCGGCTTTCCTGGCGCCTGGGCCTGGACAAACGCCACTCAGAGGCCCGGCTCCAGGCCCTGCAGGAGGCAGGCCTTACCCCCACGCCACCCCCCAGTCTCAAAGAATTGCTCATCAAGGAGGTGCTGGGCTAACCCTTGCCTAGTCTTAAAGTCACTGTGGGGATAGGGGCTATCCCAGGATTTGGGGGACAGGAGACTGAAGAGGAGGACATGGAAAGCAGCTAGGAGGCTACAGGGGTACTGGGAGTCCCTAGAAGTTCCACAGAGAATTTGCAGTGGACAGAAGAAATTTTGTTGAGCTGGGCTCAGAACAAGCCTTGGCTGGGGTTGGTACCAAGGGAATGGTACAAGGAGAAAGTCTGACACAGCCCCTCCAGCTTATTCACAGCCAGGGGCCACGGCCCAGGTCAGGATGAATGTGCTCTTTTCCATGGGCCTCCAAGCCAGCAAGTCAGTCTGGCTAAAGTCCTGCCAGAGTTAAGAACCAGAGGAAGGGCTATCGTTCTGGCTGCGGGAAATTAAAGGCCAGCCCCTCCTGTGGTGTCAGTCTCTTTATTAAGTGTGAGGGGCAGAAGATCCAGCCCACCCCATTGCCCCACCTCAGAAATGGTGGTAGAAGGGAGGTCCTTGAAGACCTAGGCAAGCTGATACCTCTGGCTACAGCTTGCTCTCTGAGACTCGGGGCTTTACTCGGATCACACCTTCCTGGGCACAGGACACAGCCAGGACCCCGTCCCGACGCCACAGCCGCCCATGGACCAGCCCCCGAGAGCCACCTGTGGGTGAGGAGAGGAGTGAGAACAGCCTTCTTTGCTCCAGCACAGCCAAACGCACTTCTTGCAAAGGGTTTGAGCAGGGCAAGGCTGCCCCACACGAGGGCACACTGAATGTTGTGGCTGCTCCAAGTGCCCCTTTCTGAGCCTATTATGGGCAGTCACTGGGGTTCTCCTCCAACAGGAACTCCACCTGACATCTAAAAACACTTTCACATGTTCCTGCACTTCTGCAAAAAGATCACTGAGGGAGGAGCTCCAAGAAGTCTCTGACAGTTTGGTCAAGCAGATGCTGCACCCCTGGCCACTGTTAGGAAACCCGTTAGTTCCTTTTATAATAAACCATGCCACGTCCTCCAGACTGGTAATTCATGAGAAACACCACCAAAGGGAAGATGCTTAGGGGAGATGACCTGAGACCAGGTCTGGCCTCCACCCCCTTCCTGCCAAGAGGCTTTCTCCTTGCTGGCTTTGGGCCTGAGTTTCATGTTCATGAAGAGAACTGCTGGTTTCCTGTACACACAGCAGAGAAATGAAATTGCCTTCCTTTGTTCCATTTTCCTGACAATGATGCTAAAGTCCAAAGAGGCTCGGGAACTTGGCCCCAGGAGCGGGCCAGTCCTGAACCCAGGTGTCCTAACATCAAGGTCATTTTTCTTTTTCTCCTTTTGCAGTGCTGGGGATTGAACCCAGAGTCTCAGGCGTGTCAGGCAAGTACTCTACCACTGAGCCACATCCCCAGCCTCAAGGTGGTTAACCATGTACTAAGATGCCACTGGTCCTTGAGAGAACCCCTCCCCAGAATGTAAAGTGTTCCCGAAGTTTTGCCCTTGTTTATAAAGCAGAGCTTTTCTTTATTTGAAATATATTTCATTGGGAAGGAAGCCACAGTTCTGAAGCCAGACACTGAATAGGGGTTCTCTCATTCCCTACAAGAAATGTCCAAGTAGTGAGGCCCTTAGAGACCCTAAGTGCCCTGACCCCCAACCATGAATCAGCAGAATCACTTAGGAAGCTTATTAAAAACTAAGTTTCCTGTATCTCATCTAAGACCTGCTCAGTCAGAATCTTGGTAGAATTAGAATCTATTTTTAAAAAGCTCCCCCCTCTGATGGGTTACCAGGTTTAGATTCCAGTGCTCTAATGTGTGGAATAACCTGTGTTTAGAAGGGGAAACTGAGGCTCACAGGAGAGACAGGATTTACCCAAGTTTATACCGAGGATCTAAAGTGGTTTGAGTACTAGAACTGAGTCGCTGGGGTAAAGTGAATCATATTCCCAGCATGTTACAGGAAGTGTGAGCTGACACTTGCTTACTCTGCCATTTTGAAGATGAGTAGCCAAAGCCTGGAGGGGCAGGAGAGGAAGCGACCCGTGCCGTGTCCCCCTGGAATTGGGGAGGAGACAGCATCACCCAAGAGAGCAGGATCCCTCCCACTCCAAAGTTGGCACCCTTGTCCCACGTGGCGCCACACTCACCAGCCCAGGGGCTCTCGCACTCATACAGCATCCAGTGGTCGGCTCGGAAGGGGGCATGGAACCACATAGAATGGTCTAGTGAGACCATGAAGTGCACTTTATGTCTCCACTGGTGGGGCAGCAGTGCCGTGCCCAGGAAAGCATAGTCTGAGATATAAGCAGCCACGCAGCAGTGCATCTTGATGTCGCCCTCCCCTGCAACAGGTTCCAGCCCCATCAGCCCTGGGCTCCTGGGCTTTACAGCTCAGGACCTGCAGGGAGGTGGGGGGAAAGGGACTACCAGGCACAGATGTGTAGGCTGGTCATTGCGCCTGGCCCATGGTGTATGTGCGTGTGAAAGGACAAAGCAGGTGGGGAGGAGGGGCGGGGAGCGAGTGAGAACTAAAATCCAGTCTTCCCAAGTCTCCCGCTCTGAGTCCTGGAAGGGACATCTTCCAGTGTGCACAAAGGCACCTTATGGATAGCAGATCTATAAGAACCTCAGCAAGTCGTCTTGCCTTCCCCAGGAAGGTCCTACATTGAAATTCCAGTGACATCCCCATTCTCCCCATGCAAAAGGGAAGGGCTCTGGTAAGAAGTTGAGTCAACTTCCCCCATCATGCAGATAAAAACCAGCCCAGAGATGGGAAGTAACGTGCCCAAGGCCACACAAGGCAAATAAACGGCAGGCCTAGACCCCTGGAGAGTATTTTCATCCAATCCATGGGTCCTCTTACCAATATAGCCCCGTGCTCGCACCCAGAACATCTGTTTGGGCTCCATTCTCTGCAGCTGGCTCAGGGTGGGTGGATTTACCAGCTTGATCTCAATGGGCACCTCCTGGGCGGCAATTCGGTTCAGCCCCACTCGGTACTTCTCTTTGAGGTCAGGGTCCCTGAAAGTAAAGGAGAGAGGGAGCCCCTCATCTATGCTGCCTCTTCTAATAGCACTTATGCTACCAACAGGGACTCCTAACTGATCCCTATCCCAGGTGATAGGCAAGATACTAATGTCTGGATCCCTCCTCTGCCACTTAAGAGCCATGTGGCCTTGTGCCAGTTAGTAATCTCTCTGCACCTATCTTTTTATCTGCAAAGTATGAATAATTGATTGTAACCTATCAATGTGAACATGAAAAACCACGAAATAATGCATATAAAACCAACGTGTCACTGTAGCAAGGCCACACCCTATAAGACAGAATTCCAAGCAGTGAACATACAACTCATTCCTTGCAATAACCTCCTGAGACAGTACCATTTTCACCCCTATTTGATAAATGAAATAAGCACAGAGAATGTACATAACTCACTCAGAGAGTGGAGACGGCAGGATTTGAACTCAAGCAGGCTAGTTCCACAGCTCATACACTTAACCATTATTCTAAACATTCAAGAAAGGAGCTGCCTGACTTGGACCCAGTTACCTAACCCTGAAAAGCAGGAAGCCTCATGTCCCTTGGGGGAGGTGCCCATTTCTAGGGACATCCCTTCAGCACAGAAACAACCACCTTCAGTGCTCTCTGCGGGCACTGCCATGTTCACCCTGTCATCTGGGGCACTCTCCAGAACCTTCAGGGATGAAGAATATTTATCTGTGCTGTCCACTCTGACAGCCACTTGCTACATGTGATTACTGAGTGCTTGAATGTGGTTAATATATATAGCTGAGGAACAGACTTGTCACTTGTATCTTAGTTGATTTAATATAGCCACACATGGTTAGTGGCTACCTTATTGAAAAGCACAAATCCAAACTCAGGGTCCTTTAACAACAGTGACTTCCTTCATTTTAGCAAACATTTGTTGAATTCCAACCACACACCAGGCCTCCCACTTATTCCTTTCTAATAAGAGTATTATAAACACAATTTATAACTCACTACGTGCCCTAACCCTCTTACCTCATTTAATCCTCACAGCAGTCTCATAAGGTAGGAATTATGATTAGCACCACTTTATAACTGAGGGGTGCAGCCTCAGAGAGAGCAAACAACTTGCCCAAGTCACAGCTACTCAGAACAGAGTCTAAATTTGAATTCTGGCCATTAGGCTCCCAAACCCCAATCCATCCCACACACCCTGCTACAAGATACAGAAGCTCTTCCCCAGCTACTTGGGAAGCAGGTAGCACATAAATGACCATTCTCATTTTTTAGGTGAAGAAACTAGGGCTTCTCAAGGCTGGATAACTCCACAAAGTCCCACAGTAGGTGATCCCCAACAGGCACAGCCCTGGCCAAAATGCATGTGTCCTGTGTCTGGACCCAGAGCTTTCCTATGCACCAGCATTTTTCTTTTTTTCTGTTTCTTTTCTTTTTTTCTTTTTTTGTACTGGGGATTGAACTCAGGGGTACTCACCACTGAGCTACATCCTCAGCCCTATTTTCTGTTTTATTTAGCGACAGCGTCTCACTGAGTTGCTTAGCACCTCGCCATTGCTGAGGCTGGCTTTGAACTCGCAATTCTCCTGTCTCAGCCTCCCAAAGTGCTGGGATTACAGGCATGCGCCGCCATGCTCAGCTTAGGTTTTTGTTTGTTTGTTTTGGTACTAGGAACTGAACCCATTAAGCTTTACCACTGAACTACATCCTCAGTCCTTTTAATTTTTTATTTTGAGACAGAGTCTCACTAAGTTGCTGAGGCTGGCATTGAACCTGTAATTCTCCTGCTTCAGCCACCTGAGTTGCTGGGATTACAGGTGTGAGTCACCATGCCTGGCTCTAGTTTATTAAAATAAAAATTATATATATAATAATTATATAGATGTATATATGTGTATATGTGTGTGTATATATAATATGCATGTATATAGAGACAGAGAAAGAGAGAGAGAGGAGTTTGCTTTGGTGCTAGGAATTGAATCTGACCTTGCTGCAGGCTAAGCAAGCATTCTAGCAACTGAGCTACACCCCAAGTTCCTCCAGTTTTTATGTTTAAATGCATAGTCAAGACTCGCTAAAGAGCGAGGTGCTGGGGCGCACACCCATAATCCCAGCAGCTCAGGTGGCTGAGCAGGAGGATCGCGAGTTCAAAGCCAGCCTCAGCAATGGCGAGGCGCTAAGCAACTCAGTGAGACCCTGTCTCTACATAAAACACAAAATAGGGCTGGGGATGTGGCTCAGTGGTCGAGTGCCCCTGAGTTCAATCCCTAGTACCCCTCCCCACACACACAAAAGACGACTCACTAAAGGACTTCATGACTCATTAACAGTTTGAAAACACTGCCCTGAGTCTCCAGGCTCTCACCTTAAATACTGGCCAATGAGGGCCTGGTGGTCAAGCAGCTCCTCGGGCGGCGGCACGACAGGCATGGAGAACTGGTGCTGCACAGGACTGGGCTGGGCCTGCTGGAAGGAGGCCTGGAGGGTGAAGATGGGCTTGCCGTGTTGCACGGCCTTCACAGAGCGCACCGAGAAGCTTGAGCCTGTCCGTGTCCGCTCTACCTGGTACAGCACTGGCACCTTTGGGTCTCCTACAATGGGCACGAGGGACACAAGGAAGCCCCTGAGTAAGCCCCACAAGTTTTGTCATTGTCACAATAGACGGTCACCTCTGTTCTATTGGTCCTCCATTCCATTCTTCTTGGAAGCTACTCACCCAGGAATTGGGGACAGAGAGAATGCCAGTCCCTGTCATCAGGCTGTTCCCTGTGCAGGGGGAGCTCCTCTCTATCAATAGCACGGAACACAGGGACATTGCTAGATTTCCTGCTTTCAGATCTTGGCTTTACCACTCACCAGCTCTGTGACCCTAGAAAAGTCATTTAACTTTTCAGAGCAATATATCATTTGTAAAATGAGGATCATCATAGTGCTCATGACTCAGTGTTTAATAAGAGTCAAGTGAGTTCATAGTTGTAAAGCATTTAGAATATATCTGGCACGTGGTAAATGCTCTTGAAGTGTTTGTTAAATACTCCCAGCTGTTGTCTTGATTCTAGGCCACATCTTTGCCTAGAATGTTGTCATGAGTCCTAAACCATCCTTCTAGATCTCAGGTCAGGAAACCTGGCCTATTGCTTATTTCTGTTGTTTTCTTTTGTGTGTGTGTGTGGTGCTGGGGATCCACCCAGGGTCTAGCACATGCTGGCAAGCACCCTATCACTAAGCTACACCCGTGAGCTCCCCTCTCTCCATGTATTTATTTATTTATACCAGGGATCGAACCCAACTTAACCACTGAGCCACATCCCTAGCCCTTTTTTATATTTTATTTAGAGATAGGGTCTCGCTAAGTTGCTTAGGGCCTCACTAAATTGGGCTTACAGCCTTGCTAAGTTGTTGAGGCTGGCTTTGTACTGGCAATCCTCCTGCCTCAGCCTCCCCAGCCACTGGGATGGCATGCACCACCATGCCCAGCTCCCCATTTTTATTTTGAGACAAGGTCTTGCTAGGTTGCCCAGGCTGGTCCTGAATTTGTAATCATCCTTCCTCACACTCCCAAGTAGCTGTGATATCAGCGTATGCCACCAAGCCCAGCTTGTTTTTCTTTTTGAGAACAAGGAAAGGCTATTATTCAGAGCTTGATATAGCAGAAAGTGAACCACCATTACTTGATTTCAGCAGAAACTCAAAGGCAGGCAGAGGAATGGGGAAGCTGAAAAGTGAAAAAAACGAAAGGTGTCAGGTGTGCCCTGATTGGAGGTTGTTGGCGTGGGGAAGCTGCAGGTGATAGAATGAGAAGTGGAACATTTCATGTCATTAGTTAGGGGTGCATATTTGGCTTTCTCCAATTGGTCCCAAGTTGGGAAACAGGTAAAAATTAGGGAAGCTGTCAGTTATTAATCAAGTCTTGGCTGCTTGGTGCTGATTGTTACAGGTTTATTGTTTGGCTGTCTGGACTGGTCACTAGAGATCATAATCTGACTTCCTACCAGTCTGATTTGCAGACAGTAGGTTGGCTTCTTGTTTTTTTGTATTCTGGGGATTGAACCCAGAGATAAGCCACATCACTAGCCCTTTTTCTTTTTTATTTTGAGACAAGGTTTCATTAAATTGCTTAGGACCTTGCTAAGTTGCTGAGGTTGGCCTCAAACTTCCGATTCTCCTGTCTCAGCCTCCCAAGTTGCTGGTATTATAGGTGTGAGCCACCATGCCTGGCAGTAGGTTGATTTCTTGTGCTGGTTATTGGTTATTGTGGATCAGAGCTCTATTTTTATATTATATAAGGTCTGTCCGTTGTTTGTATATTCAGTCTCTCTCAGGAAAGACCTGTTGTCAGTCAGTCACTTCCTTCCTCATGTAAATGGAAGTCACTTAGTCCTTCTCCTGATGTCTGTGCTCCAATGTAGAGTAGAAGGCACTGGCTTAAGGATCATCAACCTTTAGGGAGAAATTTTAGGGAGAGAGTGCCACCTACTCTCCCTAAAGTCCCTCACTTTCTCTGAGTCAAGCTTCCCTTGGGGAATGCTGATTTGTGGGCCAAAAGACATCTTGGGGAGATTTTCAACTTTCAGATGAAAGAGGCAGGACTAGAGCAGCGTTGCCTCCTGTACCCCGATCTGATGCTGAACCAACCAGACATCGGGGCTCACTCAACAGCAACAAATATCACTGAAGCCTGATCGGTTTGCTTGGCTGACTGCTATCAGGCATTGCTATAGGGGCACTTTTATCAGAATAGTAACTTCTCAAGGGCAAAGACCTTTAAGGAATGCCTACCAAGGGTCAGATGCTAGATACAGATCCATGTGCAGTCTAACTTCAGGGACTGGGAAGGAAGTCCCCTCTGCCTACCACTGCACTTGGGGTGCAGCTGAAATGCAAATTCCCCTAGGAGGATCACAGAACTTTCAGCACTGTGACTAACCTTTCAGTGTGAATTCCAGACCTATTCTTGGACATTCTTATTGGACCAGAGCAGATAAATCCTGGAACATACTGAAGGAAGGAAGGTAATGGTTACAGACTGTTATATGCCCAGCAGTGGCAGTGGTAGATAAGAAGCTGTTTTGGTGTTGGTCTCATCATGACTATGTAAAGTGGGTCTTATCCCCATTGAATGCAAAAGGAAACAAATGCTTTAAAATAAAAATTTTTGAAATGCAGTAATATTCATTGGTTTACCTATTGTCCATAGTTGCTTTCATTCACAGAACTCAAAATATTTACTACTATCTGGCCCTTTTGAGAATATTTGCTGACCCCTGCTCTGGATTCTCCATGCTCTAGGTTTACACTAAGCCAGATGGCCACTGCACTTTACTTTCCCTTTGTAGAGAAAAATTAAATAAAACAAAACCCAACTGATTACATTCTTTCTTGAGCTTTTAGAAAAAGAATTGGTATGATAAATGACCAAGAAACCCCAGCTCACCATCCTTTATTTAAAAATATCATTAAGCCGGGCATGGTGGTGCAGGCCTGTCATTCCAGCACTTTGGGAGGCTGAGACAGGAGAATCATGAGTTCAAAGCCAGCCTCAGCAACAGCAAGGTGAGGCACTAAGCAACTCAGTGAGACCCTGTCTCTACATAAAACACAAAATAGAGCTGGGGATTCGGCTCAGTGGTCAAGTGCCCCTGAATTCAATCCCCAATACCAAAAAAAAAACAAAACAAAACATTGAAACATTATTTGTGATAATATTTAATGTATCCAGTAGAGGGTCACATCACAAACTGATACCAAAGCTTCCCTTTGCATTTTGCAGCCAGGAAACTCAAAATTAAAAGTTATGTAAAACTGCAACAACATGCATTAGCCCTTACCTTAGACTGGTATTTGTTGTTGTTGTTGTTGTTTGTCTTGATTTTGGTTTTGGTACTGGTAATTGAACCCAAGGGTGCTCTATCAGTGTGCTACATACCCAGTCCTTACTTTGAGACAAGGTCTCACTAAATTGCCCAGACTGGTCTCAAATTTGCAATCCTCCTGCCTCTGCCTCCACAGACACTGGAATTGTAGGCATGTGCTAACATGCCCAGCTTCATGTTTATTTTTAAACAAACACAACAGAAGGCCATTGTTTTGTACTAGGCTCCCATACTGGGCCCCAACAGACCAGACTAAAATTCTAAATGGAGAATATTGAATATTTAAAAAAATAATTTAAAAAGGAAAAATGATTCTAAATGGAGTCACTCTTGCTGAAGTTCCAAGTCACCAAAACCAAAATTAAGCTGTTCAGCCAATTCTCGAAGAAACCATAAGTGAGAGAGAGCCAGATTTTCCAAACAAGTCAGCTTCAATTGGCATAATGAAGCTCCCTTAATCCACTGACAGAGAAAAGGTAACCTGAGGTTAACCAGTATGTTATATTCCTGCCAGGTATGGTGGCACAAGTCCATCATCCTAGATATCAGAGAAACTGAAGCAAGAAAATCACAAGTTCGAGGCCAACCTCACAACTGAGTGAGACTTTTACCAACACAGTGAGATCCTGTCTCAAAATAAAAAAGGGACTAGGTACCATGTAGCCTGCCTGGAATCCCAGTGGCTCGGCAGGCTGAAACGGAAGGATCAGCAAGTTCAAAGCCAGCCTCAGCAACTTAGTGAGGCCCTAAGCAACTGTGAAAACCCTGTCTCAAAATAAAAAATAAAAAGGGCTGAGGATGTGGCTCAGTGGTTAAGTGCCCCTAAGTTCAATCCCTGATACACACACACACACCAAAAAGTGGTGTAGTTCAGTGGTAAGTACCCCTGAGTTCAATCCCCAATATAAAAAAAGGAAAAAAATCATTTTTAAATAAGTTATCTTTCTATTGCTATTTCCCTGTCCCTACCTTACAAGGAATGTAACTTTTTTTTTTTTTTGCCATGCTGGGAATGGACCCCGGGACCTTAGGCAAGTGCTCTACCACAGAGCTATAACTCCAGTCCCAAGGAAAGCAGTTTTGAAATGGCCAATGTGCTTTTTTTTTTTTTGGTACTGGGGATTGTACTCAGGGGTACTTGACCACTGAGCCACATCCCCAGCCCTATTTTGTGTTTTATGTAGAGATAGGGTCTCACTGAGTTGCTTAGCGCCTCGCCGTTGCTGAGGCTGACTTTGAACTCGCGATTCTCCTGTCTCAGCCTCCCAAAGTGCTGGGATTACAGGCGTGCGCCACTGCACCTGGCTCAATGTGCTTTTTTGTTCTTGTTTTTTGTTTTGTTTTTCTGTCTTTTTTCTTCAGCCTTTCTATGTTTATAAAATGAACCTCCTCTGCTCAGCTCATTAGAGCACTTACTTGGTTTTAGGGAATAGAGTATTGCCTGATTCTAGAATCAAAAATAAAAGGCTTGAGGCAGGAGGATCACAAGTTCAAGACTAACCTCAGCAACTTATTGAGACCCTCTCTCAAAATGAAAAATAAAAAGGTCTGGTAAAATGTAGAAAGAGAAAAAGGAAAAAGGAAAAAAAAAAAAAAAAAAGAACTGGGATGTAGCTCAGTAGTAAAGCACCCCTGGGTTAAATTCCCAGGACTGAGGAAAGAAAGAAAAGACTTAAGAAGACTAATGAGGACAGTATATGTGGCTGTGTTCTATATCGTGCATATTTTAAGTACTCCCATAAGTTAATTATCAAGAAATGACAGTTATTAGTTATGGAAAACTGGTAACATGCCAGGCCTTGCAGTAGGTATTTTACCTCAAAATTCATCACAGGATGAAAAGATTCAGAGTCAAGTGATGCCCCCACTCCACAAAACAAAATAGTCAGGTATTTCTCTAGGTCAGAAGGATTACAATACAAAACGGCGAGCACTTCTGGAGCTTACAACCAAATTGAAGTAATAAAATACACATTTACTCTCAACTAGCACAGGGGTAAGAACTAGGCTGGGCCTATGGGAAATATTCAAATGCTTTATAGCAATGACTATCTGGGAGGGACAAGCAAGAAAAGAATGAGAAAATGAAGGATCTGATAAAAGTGTATTAATTATGATGTTTATTTATGTGTTTGTTTATTATGGTACTAGAGATTGAATCCAGGGGCTTTACCACTGAACTACATTCCTGTCCCCCTTTTTTATTTAAGTTTGAGACAAGGTCTGACTAAATTGCTGAAGCCACCTCAAACTCACAATCCTGCCTCAGCCTCACGAGTGGCTGGGATTACAGGCAGGCCACCACGCTCAGCACATATTGTAAAATTTGACAAAATCTTCTCAGCTGGTGGGTCTATGCAGAAGATAATGGCACTTAAGACTGGGGCCTCTGCCCTAAGGGGTAGGAGGGAAGAGGAAAAGCAAGATTTTTGTTGTTGAGTGTTTTTTAGGGAGGATAGATTTTGAATTACTCTCCCTTATTTGACCCCAGAAGTGTAAGCACCTATAGAGACCATGCCACTTAAGTACCTCTGCTCTCACCCCTCCCCCATTCCACAGATGAAATAAACCAAGTCTCAGGGAAGGGAGGTAATCTCACTGAAGGTCACATTGCAAATTATTGCAAAACTGAAATGGCCCTAGATCTCTCATGGTTCAGACTCAGGATCCCTCTTCTCCACCCTTCTCAAATTGCCTGCCCCCAAGGCCCTAGTAGAGGTTATAACACTCCTCTGAGGTTCTAGCAGTCTTGGCACCGGAAAATGTGTAAAGAATGAAAAACAAAAGACCCACTGGGGCCGGGTGAGGTGGCGCAAGCCTATAATCCCAGCACTTAGGGAGGCTGAGACAGGAGAAGCGCGAGTTCAAAGCCAACCTCAGCAACGGCGAGGCACTAAGCAACTCAGTGAGACCCTGTCTCTACATAAAACACAAAATAGGGCTGGGGATGTGGCTCAGTGGTCGAGTGCCCCTGAGTTCCATCCCCAGTACCCCCCCCCCAAAAAAAAGGCCCACTGGGAGCAGTTAAACAACAAAGTCTTGTGTCATCACAAACCAAAGAACAAGTACCCAGTAAGTCCCAGGGGGTGTAAGGTCCAAGGTTATTTGTTGGCCCCAGACCTCGTTCCTCCCTAGGCAGGGGGTAGTTTCTCTCTTCCCCCTCCTCCTTTCCCTTCTCTAATTTTCCCCATCTCTTACCCTTTCTCTTCAGTCAGCCCCCAAAGCCAGAAAGAAGTGTCTCCTGGATCACTAGGGCTGAGCTGGAGGCAAGATCAGGGTGCTGGGGTTTACCTGCCCGAACAAAGTAGCAGTGCAGGGAGTGCACGTGGATGTCTTCACTCACAGACTTGGCGGCAGCCACCAGGGCCTGGCCCACGATCTGACCCCCAAAAAGCCGCTGGGTGGTGGGTACCCAGTAATGCCTTCCTCTGTGGGGAGAGGAGAAAAATGGAAAAGATTGAGAGCTACTCCAAATTCTGTGTGCCTCTGATAAGCCTCTAGTGCAGGATCTCTTATCCTTATTGGGGTTTTAGAGAATCTGCTGAAAACCGTGGACTCTTTCCCCAGGTAAATATCCTCACCTCACTGTATAAAATTTCACAGCCTTAATGACCACCCAAATCCTTCTGTGGACTCTTGCTATGGGTAATGAACTGAATCCCTTGTTTTACACTAGGAGAATAGGGATCAGAGGTTGAAAATGACATAGGCAAGTTCATATTCAAAGAGTTTAAACATTGCCAAGCCTGGGCAGTATCTGGGTCTCTTGATCTCACATCCATCGTATCATTATACAAACCAGGGTAAGGCAGAAGTCTCTCTAGGTCTTGAACAGACCAAAATGAACACCAAGAGCTGAGCAGGGGGTGGACTATATTAAGGTCTGCCACTTACACTCCCAATTGTGACAGCCTATTTCTTCCAATAACTAGATTCAGAACTAGAAGGGCCCTCAAACATCAAGTCTCTCTCCCTCGGGCTGTAAATTTTATACAGACAAGGATACTGTGATCTGGTCTCAGAAGTGAAAAGACTTGGTTGGGTCCCAGAGGTGAAAAGATGTATTCAGTGCAGGAGCCCATGGCCTGTGGAGGTTAAAGCCTCCCCCACCCAGCATGAGTTTATCATTTTCCATAAACAGTGCATTGTAAATAAAGCCCTCCTCCCATGAATTATAATTCCTCAAGTGGGAAGGAAGAGAGATCAAAGAAAGCTTCCAATAAAGCCAATGGGAGCCTTGGAAGTCAAAGCTATTATAAAACACTGCCGGGAGTCACTAACTTCAGTGATGGTGGGAAGGAAACACTCAGGCTTCAGAATGAGTAATGAGCTACCAGACCCAGCAAATGGTGCTGGGGATAGGATGAGAGGAAAATAACAGCGATGGGAGTTGTGTATAGGTTTTAAGCCTGAACAGCTATGTGCCCTTGAGCAAATCACTGCCCTTTCTGGGCCGGCTCGTCCAGTGGAGGTTCAGGGCAGGCGGACGAAGACAGCAGGCGGTCCCCACTTTATGTGCCCAGACCGCCAGGACTTCTAGTTGTCAACGAGGACAGCTGTCAGGGACAAGTTCTCTCCTAACTGCAGCAGATCTTGCACCTCGCACAAAGCACGTTCTATTCCCAGAGCTGGGGGCCATGCGGTGGCGACAGTCGAGATCAGGAGTCTCGGTGCTAAAGGAGGGATGCGAACCAGGTGCGGCCAGCTACCTGAAGAGATCCTCGTCCAGCGGCTCGAGGCTGAGCACGCTGGTGACCAGGACGCTACGGAGGTCCCCGGAGGGATCGCCACTGTCGCCACTGCCCTGCCCATCCTCCGGGACCTGTGGGGACGACATCTTGTTTCCTTGCTGCGGGCCGGGACACTGCTCTGAGCAGGACACACGGAGACCAACTTAGGATCCCGGCGCTTCCGGCGGACTGCTTTAACTACCGGAAGTCCCCTGCAGATACTGAGAGTGGATGCAGATTATGATTGGTCGGAGCTCCTGTCAGTTGTCGAGTGGGTGTGGCCGTCTCTATCTAGTTATTGGAACAAACAAATGCCAGTCTGGGAATTCCGTGGGTGATTGGGTATAACGGTGAGGAGGCGGAGCTTCGGATATGGATAATATAGGCTGAGTGTCATTTCCCTCTGTCAGATACCGAAGAAGCCCCCAGCCCCTAATAATCCGCTACGGCCTCGGGCTCCTCCTGAGTTCCGTACTAGGCCACCCCATTGGCGCCGCTTCTTAGGGAGTCCTGGGCCCATGCCAGGCTGTGACCACTCAGTGTGACCTCTGACCCCTGGTGTGATCTTGGACCCCAGCGGGGGCTAATCCCTGGCGTGGGCTGAGGGGACAGCCATGGAGCTGGGCAGCTGCTTCAAGACCTATGAGGACTTCAAAGAGTGCTTCAGCGCCTATAAAAAGGAGAACAGGTGCTCCTTCATTCTCAGGGACTGCGTCTCCGTCCGCTTCCACAACCTCAACCACGGCACCTCCATCCGCGAGGACATCCTGTAAGGGCGGGGCGCGGCAGGAGGGTGAGGAGGAGGCCGGTCCCGAGGGCGGCCCAGGGGCGGAGGGAATGCGACCAGGTCCCGGAACAGACATTCCCTGAGCTCTGTTCGCCTTATGAAAAGAGAGAGAAACCGCCACAGGCATGGCTTTTTGGTCATCCACTTGGTTTGCACTGCTTCACGCACAAGCTTTTCTGGCAATCGTGCCAACTGCAGTTTCTCTCAGTGGTCTTGAGCCTCTGCAGTACCCCACACCCAAAGCGTGGCCTTCACAAACGGATAAAAACGCCTTGGTGATCGTTTCCTTAATCGGTCTCCCTTTACAAAACATTAACATGACCATTGATTGTTCCTTCATTAATTCATTTGGTAAATAGTTCTTGAGCTCTTGACAGCCCTTTTTCAAACACTTGCCACGTCTCAGGTAACGTTCTCTTCTCTATTCATGGCTTTGCATTACAGAGCTATTTTACGAATTATAGATAAATCTTATTCTTCTTATCCGACAGAGGAGGAAACGGGTTTAGAGGCTACGGTAAATTGAAAACTCAAATGCCTTCAGGGCTCAAGTAAACAGCTTAGTGTTAAGAAAGTTTAATCAGCTGGGCGCGGTGGCTCACGCTTGTAATCCCAGCACTTTGGGAGGCCGAGGCAGGAGAATCACAAGTTCAAAGCCAGCCTCAGCAATGGCGAGGCGCTAAGCAACTCAGTGAGACCCTGTCTCTACATAAAACACAAAATAGGGCTGGGGATGTGGCTCAGTGGATGAGTGCCCCTGAGTTCAATCCCTGATACCAAAAAAAAAAAAAAAGTTTAATCTTGCTGGGCAGCCACTTGGGAGGCTGACGCAGGAGGATCACAAGTTCAAGGCCAGCCTGGGCAATTTAGGGAGACCTTGCCTTAAAACTTTTTTTGAAAAGGCTGTAGCTTAGTGGTAAAGCACTTGGTTTCAATAAGAAAGTTTAACCTTTAATTTTACTTTAAGAAAACCAAAATGACTGGGCGTGGTGGCAATGGCCTGTAATCCCAGCTACTGTGGGGGCTGAGGCAGGGAGATCACAAGCTGGAGGTCTCACCAATTTAATGAGGTTCTAAGTGATTTAGTGAGACCCTGTCTCAAGATTAGAAAGAAAAAAAAAAGACTGAGGATGTGGCTTAGTGGTAAAACCCACTGGGTTCAACCTCCTGGTACCAAAAAAAGAAAAAGATGGCTGGGTGGCCTATAACCCAGCAACTCAGGAGGATCACAAATTCCAGGCTCACCTGGGTAATTTTAGCAAGATCCAGTCTCAAAATAAAAATTAAAAGGGCTGGGGATGTGCCTCGGTGGTAAAGCACCCCTAGTACCAGAAGAAAAAAATATAAAAAGATGAAATAACAACCAATATCAGGACTTTGTGCTAGGTACAACAGAAATGTGAACAGCACAAAATGAAAAGCAGGCCCCCTCTTGTTAACTCAGCTGATGTCTGGCTTGTGAAAATGAAGATCTGGTGTTGCTAAAATTTTGTTGTCAGAAATCCAGACTACGTCGTTTGTCCACTTGTTAGAAATTGGAAATCAGTTCAAACTTTAACACATACCATGTGAGCCAACTCTGAGAGTCAAAGTATATCTTTAAGTTTGAAATCTGGATTGAGATGTTTGGCCAAAGCTCCCCAACTAGGGAGCCAGACTATCTTTTACAACTATTCTGAAGTTCAGTGGTAGATTGCTTGCCTAGCATGTACAAGACTTGGTTTTGATGTTCAGTACTGGGGGGGGGGGTAGGGAGGTATACTTGGACCCAGGTGAATTAACCAGTGCAGGATCAAAGTACTTTTTTTAAAAAATTGTGTCTACTGAATATGTACAGACTTTTTTTGTTCTCATTCCCTACATAATGCAGCATACAACTACTTACATAGCCCATTGTATTATATATTATAAGTAATTTAGAGATTTAAAGTATATGGCAATTTATGTGCAAATACTATACCATTTTATATAAAGGACTTGAACATCCATGGATTGTGGTGTCTTGGAACCACAACTGAATGCTTCAAAAGAGATATACAAAAGAAAGCAATAACAAGTGCTGGGGAGGTGGGTAAGGCTTCCCAGTGTGAATGAATGTAGAGGGCTAGAGTTAATTAATGGTTAATTACTGAGTTTGACCAGTATAATGGTGGAGGAGTTTGACCAGAAGGACCTGTCGGAGCAGACACAGACATGTGAAAGAAGGTGACATGTTAAAGAAACTATGGGCTGCCATACTTGACAGGAGATGAAGTTAGTTGGAATCTAGCTACAACCTCAGCCCCCAGATTTATTATCTTAAAACAGTTCCCTAGGTTAGAAGTCAGACAGATCTCACTGGACTAAAATCAAGGTGTCTGCAGGGCTGCATTGCTTTATAGAGTCCACAGAAGAGGATCTATTGTCTTTTCCAGCGGCTAGAGGCTATCCACATTCCTTGGCTCATGGCTCCCTCCATCTTCAGAATTCTCAATTGCAGGGTTAAGACCTCTCATCACATCACTCTGACCTTGTTTGTCTCACACACCTCCTTGGATTTCCTTCTTCTGCCTTCCTCTCCACATTTCCCCCCCTGGTACTAGGGATTAAATCCAGGTTCTTGGGGGCTTGCTAGGCTGGGATTACAAGTTTGTACAACCACTGAGCTATATTCTCATCTCTTTTTATTTGAGACCAGGTCTCACTAAGTTGCCTAGGTTGACCTGCCTCAGCCTCCCAAGTAGCTGGGATACCACCACACCTGGCTTCCCTCTCTACTTTTAAGGATCCTTGTGATTATATGGGGTCCATTTATATAATTCAAGATAATTTTCCTTTTCTGGATCAAACCTAGGGCTACACATGGCAAGTGCACACTATATCACAAAGCTATATTCCAGCTAATTTACATATTTGAAAGCTACCTGATAGAAACCTTTCCGTCCCCAACCCACCCTGCACCCCCTGTACTGGCAATTGATTCCAGGGATGCTTTACCACTAACCTGCATCTCTAGTCCTTTTTATTTTTTATTTTGAGACAGGGTCTTACTAAGTTTCTCAGGCTGACCTTGTACTTTATTTTATTTTATTTTTTTTTTGGTACTGGGGATTGAACTCAGGGGCACTCGACCACTAAGCCCCATCCCCAGCCCTATTTTGTGTTTTTGTAGAGACAGGGTCTCACTGAGTTGCTTAGCACCTCGCCATTGCTGAGGCTGGCTTTGAACTCGCGATTCTCCTGTCTCAGCCTCCCTGAGTGCTGGGATTACAAGCGTGAGCCACCGCACCCGGCTGACCTTGTACTTTAGATTCTCCTGCTTTAACCTCCTGAGTACCTGGGATTACAGGAGTTCCCAAACATGCCCAGCCCGATGGCAACCTTAATTCCCCTTTGCTATATAACCATACACACACACACAAATAACCTAGGGGCACTTAACCACTGAGTCACATCCCAAGCCTTTTTATTTTTTATTTTGAGACAGGGTCTCGCTAAGTTGCTTAGGCCCTTGCTTAATTGCTGAGGCTGGCCTGGAACTCCCCCTGCCTCAGCTTCTTGAGTACTGGGATTAAGGGCATGTACCACCATGCCCAGCTTCAGATCAGGATATCTTTGAGGGGTCATTCTGTGTACCACAGGATAATTAACATCCTGGTGTGAGTTAGTGCTGATGTTAACATGATGGGCTTCTGTTATCAGTGACTAATGTTTACACACACACACCAAAAGAAAGAGCAAGGAGAGCTGGGCGCGGTGGCGCAAGCCTGTAATCCCAGCACTTAGGGAGGCTGAGACAGGAGAATCACGAGTTCAAAGCTACCCTCAGCAATGGCGAAGCGCTAAGCAATTCAGTGAGACCCTGTCTCTACATAAAACAAAAAAAAAAAATAGGGCTGGGGATGTGGCTCAGTGGTCGAGTGCCCCTGAGTTCAATCTCCAGTACCAAAAAAAAGAAAGAAAAAGCAAGGAGACCTGCTTAGCAAGAAGGAAGGATTTACGTGGAGGAGCAGGAAAGAAAATTGGAGGGACCAAGAGAGTTGGGATTAGTTTTATTTTTTTTTTTTTTAAGTATGAATAATGAAATCTGTATTATTTGTTTTGGGCTTTTTTTTTTTTTTTTTTTTTTTTTTTGGTGTGATGTTGAAGATTGAACCCAGGGCCTCATGCATGCTGGGTAAGTGTTCTGCCACTAAGCTATACCCCAGCAGGGGTATAGCTCAAAAACAAACTTTAACTTTTTTTTTTTAACAGTACAGAGAGTAAAGTTCAGTGTCATTTTCACTACACTATTTATAGGCTACCAGGGTTGCCTTCCTAAGACACTGAGCCTGAACACAAACACATCTTATATATGCAGGTATATTTTTTTGTTTGTTTTTCAATGCTGGGGTTCAAAACCAGGGCCCTCGTTTGTGGTACTGGGGTCAAACCCAGAGTCTTCTGCATGCAAGGCAAGTACTCCACCACACAGCAAAATCCCTAGTCCTCATTTTTCCTTTTTAACACAAGTGGCAGCATACTATTTATATATATATATATATATCCTTCTGAACCTGATTTTTCTCACTTGTCAGTGCATCTGGGCAATAATTCCACATTATTTATTCCACTGTATCAGTGTTTAGTTGATTTTTTTATTGATTTCACAGATGTTAGCAATTATTTCCTGAAAAGTTACTGCATGCTAGTGTCTGAAAGTACATGGTTGAAAAAGATAAAATGGGGCCCTGCTGCCGTGGAGCTTCCTCTCTAGCTAGGGAGACAAATATTAAACTGTAGTTACAGAAATAATTATTCCTTTAAAATAGAGGTAAAGGGCTCCAAAGGCAAAGTCCAGGGTTCTGAGTGGTGAAATGATGGGAAAACAGCCTGTCTGGTGGCGGGAGGTCGTGGGGGTGCTGGAGGAGCACTGTGCCAGTGCACTCTTTTTTTTGGTGGTACTTGGGATTGAACTTGGGGTGCTTTACCACTGAGCTACATCCCCAGCTCCATCTTTCTATAGGTTTTTGTTTTGTTTTGTTTTGGGTACTAAGGATTGAACTCAAGGGCACTCGACCCCTGAGCCACATCCCCAGCCCTATTTTGTGTTGTATGTAGAGACAGGGTCTCACTGAGTTGCTTAGCGCCTCGCCATTGCTGAGGCTGGCTTTGAACTTGGAATTCTCCTGTCTCAGCCTCCCTAAGTGCTGGGATTACAGGCTTGCACCACCGCGCCTAGTTTTATAGGTCTTTTTTTTTTTTTTTTGGCAATGATGAGGATTGAACCCTGGGCTTTGCACATGCTGGGCAAGTGCTCTTCCACTGAGCCCCATTGCCAGCCCTTTATTCATTTTTTTGAGACAGGGTCTCACTGAGTTGCTGAGACTGGCCTCCTTTTTTTAAAAAATATTTTTTTAGTTGTATGTGGATTCAATGCATTGATTTGTTTTGATGTGGTGCTCGCTAGGATCGAACCCAGTGCCTCACACGTGCCAGGCAAGTGCTCTACCACAGAGCTACAACTCCAGCCCATGGCCTCTAACTTTTGTTCTTCCCTCTTTAGCCTTCCAAGTCACTGGGATTACAAGTGTGCCCCACCATGCCCAGCACAATGCAAGCTCTTGATCAGATAGAAACACTGTTATCCCTGACATTATGCAGAGATAGTTTACAAAACACATCCAACTTCATTATCTGATGTGGTCCTCTGAATAACCTTGTTGGGGGCAAGTTTTGTTATTCCCATTAAACAAATTAGTATCTTTAAAGTGCATACAACAGGGCCTAGCACATAGAAAATGTTCCATACATAGCATTGTTATTATTTTGCTGATGAGACACAGCCAGGAAGGCAAATGTTAAGAGACAGATAGTTTTCTAGCTCTTTGTTTTACTCTTTGAGGGTTGTTTCTCTGAGTTGCACGTGCTTGAGAAAAATATAGAAGGAAAGGATAGATGTAGTCAAGAGGAGGGCAGAAGCAGGGACAGATAGTCAAGACCCAAGCCAGGTGTGATGGTCCATGCCTCTAATCCTAGTGATTTAGGAGGCTGAGGCCGGAAGATTACAAGTTCACGGTCAGCCTTGATAACCTAGCAAGATCCTGTCTCAATAAAAAATTGTGAAAAGGGTTGGGGAATGTAGCTCCATGGTAAAATGCACCTGGATTCAATCGCCAATACCAAAATAAATAAATAAAAGGGGAAAATAATAAGTTAACCTGTGACAAAAGCATCCTCATCCCCAGAGCTGTCTGAATGTTAGCCAGGCGAATATGGGAAGGAGCAGAAAGGAGAAGTCAACAGGGAGAAGGGGAAGATATCAAGAAACTGCAAGAAAGCCATCAGGTGTTCAACTGAAAGCTCTTAACCATTGTATTTAACTACTGGTTTCCAATACCCACCTATCTTCTTTCCTTCCCCCCTTCCAGGGTTGCTTTACCACTGAGCTATATCTCCAGCCCTTTTTTATTTTTTATTTTGAGATGGGGTCTCAGTTACTTAGGACCTCACTAAATTGCTGAGGCTGGCCTTGAACTTGTGATCTTTCTGCCTCAGGCACGTGCCACCTGGTGATTTCCAGTAGCTTTCCAATGTCACTTGTCCATTTATTCCACAAACTTGTAGGAAGAGGATGTTTACCAATGACCTAGCACTGAGTTGAGGAACAAAGATGATTAAATCATGAGCTCTATCCTTGAAGATAATCAAAGATTGAACTAGACCCCACCCTAACCCCTGAGCAGCACTGGCCCTTAGCAGAGACAAGTTGATTGCTGGTAGGGTTGTATTATTTAATTTTTTTCTGTTTTTAGTTGGGGTGTTTTAAAGGATATTCTTTCTTTTTTGGAGGGGGCCACTAGGGATTGAACTCAGGGGCACTCGACCACTGAGCCACATCCCCAGCCCTATTTTGTATTTTATTTAGAGACAGGGTCTTGCTTAGCGCCTCGCTCTTGCTAAGGTTGGCTTTGAACTCGAGATCCGCTTGCCTCGGCCTCCCGAGCTGCTGGGGTTGCAGGCGTGCACCGCTGCGCCCAACTTAAAGGCTATTCTTGGATCATGTATTGTGTGTTGGCTCTGTGCAGAGCTCATGGTGTGTATTTTGGGCTTTTTGAGTAATACATGGATGTTTGGGAATAAGTGCTGCTTTCAGAGACTGGACGGCAGATGGTGGAAACATTTTTAGGAGGTAATTTAGCAGATGTTTCCATAGCTAAATATGCATACTACTGAGTGAGTAGGGTGATGATTTCAACAGTAAATATTTATGTCAATATATAGACATAAAGTTCCCTGTGAAACAGAGTAAAGGAAGTGAGCTGATTTAAAGAAAACTATTTGAAAATAATAGTGCAAATGTTACATGAGTGACTGTGGCAGAAGTAGTTTTTTAGTTGTTGTTGTTGTTGTTGAATTTTTTTTAGTTGTAGATGTACACAATACCTTTGTTTTATTTTTATGTGGTACTGAGGATCGAACCCAGTGCCTTTCACATGCTAGGCAAGCGCTCTACCACTGAGCCACAACCTCAGCCCCTAGATGTAGTTTTTGTATTCATTCAAGTTCTGGAAAGGTTGGCATAATGGTTAAAGATGAGAGCTCCAGAGTCAGAGAAATAGCCTTTGTCCTTGACATTAGACAAGAATTTTAACTTCTGTGACAGTTTCATCCTTTATAAAATGAGGATTTGATGAGGATTAAATAAGAAAATGCCTATAGTAGCTGAAACAATGCTCAGTAATATTTGCTGCAGCCTTATCTACAGTACATGATAGAAAATGGTAGGTTAAACTTTAAAGAAAGTTAAAGAATTGACACCAGGCACTGTGACTCGCATCTATAACACCAGCAACTCAGGAGGCTGAGGCACAAGGATTCCAAGTTCGAGGCCAGCCTCAGCAATTTAGTGAGGCCCTGTCTCAAAATTAAGAAATAGAAAGGACTGGTATGTATCTCAGTGGCAAAGCAGTGCTGGGTTTAATCCCCAGTACCCCTCTCCCCACCGGAAAAAAAAAAAAAAGTACTACAGGAGTTAGCACTAAAAGACTAAAAATTCCAGTCAAAAATAAAATCAAGCCAGGCGCGGTGGCGCAAGCCTGTAATCCCAGCACTTACGGAGGCTGAGACAGGAGAATCGCGAGTTCAAAGCCAGTCTCGGCAACCAGCAAGGTTCTAAGCAAGTCAGTGAGACCCTGTCTATAAACAAAACACAAAATAGGGCTGGGGATGTAGCTCAGTGGTCGAGTGCCCCTAAGTTCAATCTCCAGTACCAAAAAATAAATTAATTAATTTAATTAAATTAAATCAGATCTGGGGCTGGGGTTTTGGTGCAGTGATAGCGTGCTCGCCTGGCACACATGAGGCACTGGGTTGGATCCTCAGTACCACATAAAAATAAAATAAAGATATTCTGTCCACCTACAACTAAAAAATAAATGTTTAAAAAAAATTAGATCAAGTTAGAAAATTCTTTCAAAGTTTATCGTAGAAAAGAACAATTTGAGAACAGAGACTTCAAAGTCCACCTTAATGAGATACCCCTCTAGCAGCACAGTTTATAAAGCATGAAGGAGGATGTATTTTGACCTTTTTCTTGATTGGCTGTTACACATTAACATTGTTTTTACAGCAAGTAGAGGTGTTTAAATTGCTTTGTCTATAACTGATTCCTTTAATTTTTTTTCCCCCAATTCTGGGGATTGAACCCAGGACCCTCTACCACTAAGCTAAATCCCTAACCCTTTTTATTTTTTATTGTGAAACAAGGTCTTGCTAAATCGCCCAGGCGATTTAAATTCGCAGTCCTCCTATATCAACCTCTGGGATTATAGACATGAACCTACAGCAGCCTGGCTCTAATCTGCTTTAGGTTTTCCAGTGACTAGTCCCCAACCAGTTGCCAGCCTTCAGTGGTCAACTCACTAACATACATACATATATATCACATTGGAAACTCCAGGTATTTTAGGAGTTACATGCCAAGAAACAGAACAAAGACCAAGTATATATTTCACCAAAATAGCACAGGGCTGGGGATATAGCTCAGTCGGTAGAGTGCTTGGCTTGCATGCATAAGGCCCTGGGTTCAATGCCCAGCACCACCAAAAAAATTAAAAATACAAGCCCCACAGATATATCTAAACTGTGGCCTCTGTTTTTATTTTTCTTTAACATTCCTAACAACTGGGAAGTCTGGCTTTGTATGTAGTTTACTCTTTCATATTTTTTGGCTGGTGTGTGCTTCATCAGCTTTTTTTGCTGCTGTGACTAAAAGATCTAACCAGAGCAATTTTAAAAGGAAAAGTTTGAGGGCTCACGGTTTCTGGAGTCTTAGTTCATAGAAGCCGGCTGCATTCCTCCGGGCTTGAGGTGAGGCCGAACATCATGGCAAAAGTGTGTGGCAGAAGAAAATTGCTCACTTGGTGAGATCAAGAAGCAGAGAGGGGCTGGGATTGTAGCTCAGTGGTAGAGCACTTGCCTCACATGCATGAGGCACTGGGTTCGATCCTCAGCACTACATAAAATAAATAAATAAAGATATTTGTGTCCAAAAAAGAAGAAGCAGAGAGAAGCCGGGCACGGTGCTGTAATCCCAGCACTTTGGGAGGCTGAGACAGGAGGATTGCGAGTTCAAAGCCAGCCTCAGCAACAGCAAGGTACTAAACAACTCAGTGAGACCCTGTCTCTACATAAAACACAAAATAGGGCTGGGATGTGGCTCAGTGGTCGAGTACCCTGAGTTTAATCCCTGGTACCAAAAAAAAAAAGGCAGAGCAACACCTTCCCAATGCTCCACCTCCTCCCCCCACACCCTACTCAGCTTTAGTTATCACTCAGTTAAACCCATCAGGTGATTAATTCACTGATTAGGTTAAGGTTCCTGTAACCCAATCATTTCTTCTCTGAACCTACTTGCATTGTCTTGCACGTAAGCTTTTGGGAGACACCTCACATCCAAACCATAATGGTGTGTTTTCCTTTTCATTGTGACTTTTTTTTTATATATTTTTTTTAGTTGTAGATGGACACAGTATCTTTATTTTATTTTTATGTGGTGCTGAGGATTGAACCCAGTGCCTCACACATGTGAGGCAAGCGCTCTAACACTGAGCCCCAGCCCCAGCCCCCATTGTGACTTTTTTTAAAAAAATATTTTTATTAGTTGTTGATGGATCTTTATTTGTTTATTTATATGTGGTGCTGAGAATTGAACCCAGTGCCTCACACATGCTAGGCAAGTGCTCTACCACTGAGCCACAATGCCAGCCCTTTGTTGTGACTTTTTGGGGATTGGTGTTCCTCACAATCCATGAAGTACTCTGATTTCTCTCTGTTGCCATTCAGTTTAATAGCTACCATTTTTTAACACTTTCTGGAACATATTTCAGTTATTCTACGAGGAACTTTACAGGCATTGTCTCATTAATCTTTACCACACACTTTGAACTAGACTCTGTTTATCAGAGTTTTCTTCTTTCTTTCTCATTTGGAACAAGGTCTCACTAAATTGCCCAGGCTGGCCTCAAACTTGATATCCTTCCACCTCAGCTTCTCAAGTAGTTGGGATTAACAGGCATGCACCACTGTGCCCAGGTTACAGTTTTCATTAACCATGTATCCATAGTTACAAAGCTGTATAGGAAAGAAAAGGGGATAACACAGAAATTTGCCAATGAATTAGTTACTTATAATTCATTATTTAGTAATTATTTCCTCTTGTTTATCCCTCCAGTCTCATCAGCATTGTGGGTTGGTGGAGGGGGTTGTTGGCGGGGGTTGTTGGTACTAGGGATTGAACCCAGGAGTGCTCTACACACTGAGCTATATCCCCAACCCTTTTTTATTTTTTTATTTAGAAACACGATCTTGCTAAGTTGACAAGTTGCTGAAGCTGACCTGGAACTTCCGATCCTCCTGCCTCAGCCTTGTTTTGTTTTGTTTTGTTTTGTTTTGTTTTAGTTGTAGGTGGAGTATGTGGTGCTGAGGATCGAGCCCAGTGCCTCACACGTGTGAGGCAAGTGGTCTGCCACTGAGCTACAGCCCCAGCCCAATCAATCAGTGTTTTTAATATCTGGCTGATGAATAGATATAAACATCAGGATAATACAATGTGAATAAAACCATGTAAACTGGAATGGCACATCTCCCAAGAGTTGCAGGACTAGGTGAAATCCCGAAAGTAATGATAGCAAACTTTCAGCCTCAGTACCATTTAACAAATGGGAACAGGGAAATCAACAAGGACATGAGATGATAGGAGCTTGAAAAGCAGGTTTGCATTGCAAAGAATTAAATTCAACCCTTGGCAAACTTGATAAAACTCACCTTTATGTGTTGTGAAAATGAGACAGGAAATAAAGTATCAGTATTTGGGGAAATTACCCTGAGAGTGGGGACAGTTAATAATTTAATTGTTCTTTGATTATTCTAAGAATTGGCATATAGTGAACATTATAACCTTTTATTAAATATAGTACTAACTTCATAGTTTTTGTTGTTGTTGTTGTTGTTGTTTTGGTACCGGGGATTGAACTCAGGGGCACTCAACCACTGAGCCACATCCCCAGCCCTATTTTGTGTTTTATGTAGAGACAAGGTCTCACCGAGTTGCTTAGTGCCTCGCCGTTGCTGAGGCTGGCTTTGAACTCACGGTTCTCCTGTCTCAGCCTCCATAAGTGCTGGGATTACAGGCTTGCATCACCGTGCCCGGCTCTAATTTCATAATTTTAATTAAGCTCTCCTCAAATCTTTGTTTCTGTTAATCACTCTGAAATATTTCTGGGGTGTTTTGGGCTACAATTAACATTCAAGTTAGCAAGAACTTACAAATTAAATTACAGATTTAATTTTGAAGGTGAACTTCCAAAGGTGATCTTTCATTGGCCCAGGATACTTGCTTGCATGTTTTTATTCTACCATCCTCAAGTCTTAGCTTGCCTTCAGGATGGCTCCCCACATGTCACAAATGCAGAAGACACATGCGGGGTGGTGTGGGGGCGGGTGTGAGGAAAAGTCCTCCTTGATTTCTTGCAGATTTCCTATCATACTCCTTTGTCTAGAAGCATGGCCACCCGGTATCCATGCCCATTCTTAATGGGATTACTTTAATTGGCTTAGAGGAACCCTGAAGTAGTAGCTAAGTGGGGGAGGCAGAATGGCAATCTGAAGAAAATTGGCTCTTTGTTAGGAAGGAAAAGCAAATAAAAGGATGTTGGGTTGGCAACTAACAGTTCCTTTTACAGCTTTTGACTGAATTCATTTTAAGTAGCACTGATTGTTCTTGGATCAGGTACTTATCACAGTTGTCCCTCAGTTCCTGAGGGAGGTTGGTTCCAGGACCCCTCCATTTGACATCAAAATCACTGGATGTATATCACCTACACAAATTCTCCTATATACTTTAAATCATCTCTAGATTACTTATTAATACCTACCACAACATAAATAGTTGTGATACTATTGTTTAGGAAATAATGAGAAAGGGAGGGACCCACATATATTCGATACAAATGCAATTTTGTGGTGAGGAAGACGGGGTGCTGGAGATTCAACCCAAAAGTGCTTTGCCACTGAGGTATATCCCCAGCCCTTTGTATTTATTTTAAAAATTTTGAGACAGGGTCTCACTCAGTTGCTTAGGGCCTCACCTCATTGCTGAGGCTGGCCTTGAACTTGCAATCCTCCATGTCCAGCAGAAATACAATTTTTCCACAATATTTCCAATCCATGGTTAGTTAAACCTGAGGATATAGAATCCAGGGATATGGAAGGCCAATTGTATTCTTAGACCAGTTTTCTACTATCATCATTATTATTTCCATATTTATAGATAAGGAATTGAAGACTTAGAGAAAGTGAAGTGATATCCATGGTTACACAGCTGACAAGTGGAATTAAACTCTCATCTTGAACCAGGCATGGTGGCATTTACCTGTAGTCCCAGATGCTCAGGAACCTGAGACAAGGAGGATCACTTGAGCCCACGAGTTTGAGGCCTACCTGGGCAACATTGCAAGAATGTTGGGAGAGGGGGGAAAAAAAATTCTAGCAACTTGAGGCTGAGACAGAAGGATCACAAGTTCAAAGCCGGCCTGGGCAACTTAGCAAGACCCTGTCTCAAAATGTTTCAAAAAGGGTTGGGGATGCAGTTTAATGGTAGGGTACCCCTGCATTCAGCCCCCATTATCATATAAAAAAATCTTTCACATATTCTTATCCCAAAGTCTTGTTCTTAACCCCTTACATCATCTAAAATGGCTTTACTTATTTTCCACCTATTCAACGGGACATGGTGGCACATGCCCATAATCTCAGTGACTCCAGAGGTTAAGGGAGAAGGAACACGACTTCACAGGATCATGTCTCTAAATTAAAAAAAAATTTTAAAGGCTGGGGATATGGTTTAGTGGTAGAGCACCCCTGGAATCAATCCCCAGTACCCTCACCCGCCCTCCCCCCCAAAAAACCTATTTAGTCTTCAAGGTACAATTTATATACAAGGATATTGACCTTACGTAAAATAAGTGAAAAGCCTTAGTTAATATGTACCAACCCCTATAACCAGAGTTAATCACTCTTTAGTCAGTTATATGTGTATTGTTCATATTATGTAATGTTTTTTTAGCCATTCACTTTTTCCCCCCACTGTGCTGGGGATCAAAACAGCCTCATGCATACCAGGCAAGCAGTTCATGACTGAGTTATACCCCCAGACCTAACCATTCAGTTATTTTTAACTTTACCAGCCACTTGTGTAATAATCTCTCCTCTCACTAGACTTTGAGAGTAGAGACTATCTAATTTGTCTCTGGAACTTTTAGAATAACTCATGTTCAGTGCATAGTAGAACTCAGGAAATGTTGGAAATTAAAGAGTTTGTCCAAAACTATAGTAACAGTAAGTACTAGTGCTAAGAGTAGGAGCCAAGCCTCTGAGAGAACTCTACCCCAGTGCTCTTCCCAAAATGCTACTTTTCTTACAGGAGGAATTTGCCATGCCTCACGGTCACTTATTGAACATCCATTCACTATGTTTATAGAGCACCTACTATGTTCCAGGTGCAGTGCCAGACACTGGAGGCACAGTTAGCTCCCTAGAGTCAGTACAGTAGAGAATATAAACCCCTGAAGAGTAGGTCGAAGCCAGACGTGGTGGTGCACGCCTGTAATCCCAGCACTTTGGGAGGCTAAGACAGGAGAATCGCAAGTTCAAAGCCAGCCTCAGCAACAGCGAGGCGTTAAGCAACTCAGTGAGACCCTGTCTCTACATAAAACACAAAATAGGGCTGGGGATGTGGCTCAGTGGTCGAGTGCCCCTGAGTTCAAAAAAAAAAGTACCTACAAAAAAAAAAAAGATTAGGTCAAAAGGAATTAAAAACAATGAACTCCTTCCAGATCTTGGTTGTGCACACTTAGATATAAACAACTTCAACCTAGTATAAATTAAGTTTGAAGTGCATGATGCCAGTGAGGACAGTGTTTAGAGGTCTTTCAGGAAGTTATTGAACCTAGCCAGTGTGGCAGGGGTCAAGAAGAGGAGGGTAAAAAAGGAAATCCAGGGAAAGGAGAAACATTTTTCAAAGGAAAACAGGCAGTATAATGGTTAACTACTTAGACTGTACACAAGCACACTTAGTCAACTCTCAGGTGCTCAAATCTTAGTTGGAGGATTAAATTCTACATTCTCATCTTGAGAACCTCCTTAAGTCTGTTTCTCCCTCTGTAAAATATAGATAGTAATAGAGCTCCTTTCCTAGTATAAAATGATACAGATTAAAGCTGGGGCTGGGGCTCAGTGGCAGAGTGCTTGCTTAGCACAGGTGAAGCACTAGGTTCGATCCTTAGCACCACATACAAAAAAATAAGCAAATAAAATAAAAGCATGCTGCCCATGGACAACTACAAAGATTTTTTTTTTTTAAAGGGCTTAATATAGCCTGGCATGTAACAAATCCTCAGTAAATGTAGTAATGGTAAGGGGAAGACTTATTTTTTTAAAAAATATTTATTTTTTAGTTGTAGGTGGACACAATAGCTTTATTTTATTTTTATGTGGTGCTGAGGATCGAACCCAGTGCCTCCCGCATGCTAGGCGAGCTCGCTACCACTGCGCCATAACCCCAGCCCAGGGGAAGACTTATTAACAAGCCAGGCATGGTGGTACATGCCTGTAATTCCAACAACTTGGGAAGCTGAGGCGGGAGGATCACATGTTTAAGACCAGCCTTGGCAATTTAACAAGATCATTTCAAAAAAGCAGGGGTGGGACTGGTAGAGCACTTCTGTGATGTGTGAGGTCCTAGGTTTGCTCCCCAGCATTTAAAAAAAGAGAGAGAAGAAAACACATTGGGTATTAGCAGGAATGGATCCAGGAATGAGGGAAAGAGCTTTGTGATTGGTAGTCACCAGTATCTATCTTGGGATTAGCTCCACAAATGTTCACTAAATGCACATAATGTCAATATAAGTTTTTTGCAGTGCTGGGATGGAACCCAGGTCATCACACATACTTTGGCACTCTACCACCGAGGTACGCTCCCAGGCCAGTCAATATAGCTTGATGAGCTAGAATAGGCCAAGATGTTGAGCCAGCAGAATGGTAGAGGCCAATTTGAGTGCTTGATAAAAGCCTTCCTAGAAAAGATGATGGTTCTACACAGTCCTGAAAGATGAGTAAGCTTTGAGATGAAGAAGTAGAAGGTCATTTCAGACAAATTTACAAATATGAGGAAAGTCCCAGAAGTGAAACACCTCACAGTGAACACAAGAAGTTGTGGGCAATTAGACAGGAAAAAACAAGGCGAGAGGGTGGAAAACAGGACGAGGCCACACAGTGGCCCCCTCTCACTGGCCTTGCCATTGTACTGGACTGCTCCAGCCCTTCCTGGCCCAGATCTGGAGAAGGCGCCACCCCTGCACTGTGCACATCACAGGTGCTGACATTCCCAGCCCAGGCCCCTCCACCCTGTTCTCATAGCACTGATATATCCTGTTTTCCTAAATTTGCCCTGTAGGGTGGGCAAACAGGACCAGCTGGATTAGTGTTTGGAAATGTGTAGGTGGGGCCCCTAGGCGGTGCCATGTGATGTCAGCAGCTGAGATATTTTTCTCTGGCTTTTAGGCTGGGTCCCTCCTTGGGGAGGCAGGGGTGTGACCCATCCCACACACTGGTGGTCCATGATTCATCCATCTAGTATACCATTGATAGGTATCCACTGAAGGAATAGCATTGTGGTAGGTGGTGTGAATACATAACTCGGTCCTGATACTTGAAGACATCCCCATCCAATTGGAAAGGTACTACACAGAAACCCCACAGATTGTTACAGGGCACAGGAGCTCTGATAACAGCAGCAGCTAGCTTTTTTTTTTTTTTTTTTAACATAAATAAAAAGCTCTAGCAGGCTCTGGGCTAATATTTTACCTGTGGCTCATTTAATTTTAATGATAACCCTAATGAGATCATCTCATTTTTTTTATTTATTTGTTTGTTTATTTATTTATTTGCGGTATTGGGGATTGAACCCAAGCCTTTGCACACCTTAGGTAAAAGCACAACCATTCAGTTATCTCCCCAGCTCTCCTGCCTTCTCTTTTATTAAAATTTTTTTATTTGTCGATGGATCTTTATTTTATTTATTTATATGCAGTGCTGAGAATCGAACCCAGTGCCTCACACATGCTAGGTAATGCTCTACTACTTAGCCACTACCCCAGCCCCCACCCTCCTCATTTTAGAATTTTTTAAAAATATTTTTTTAGTTGTAGATGAATACAATACCTTTATTTTATTAATTTTTGTGTGGTGCTGAGGATTGAACCCAGTGCCTCATACATGCCAGGCAAGTACTCTACTACTGAGCCCCAGCCCCTATTTTAAATTTTTGATTGTGATACAGGGTCTCACTAAGTTGCCTAGGCTGGCCTTGAACTTGCAATCCTCCTGCCTCAGGCTTCTGGGTAACTGGCATTGCAGGTATGCACCACCCGCCTAGCTGAGATTATCTCATTGTACCATGAGCAAATCACCCAGAGACATGAAATGACTTGCTCAGGTTAAGCAGCTTCTGAGTGGCAGAACTAGTATTCAAATCCAGGCTGTTGGCCTCTCCTGTCCCCCTTGTCTCACTATTTTTTTTTTAATGTTTTTATTTTTTAGTTGTAGGTGGACCCAATATCTTTATTTTTTTATGTGGTGGTGAGGATCGAACCCAGTGCTTCCCGCGTGCTAGGCGAGCACGCAACCACTGCGCCATAACCCCAGCCCCCCCCCTTGTCTCACTATTAGGCATACTTCCATACAGAGAATCTGCCAGGCTTTTAGAATTGATGCTTTGAATTCAGAACTGAGCAATTAATGGGGCTGGGGCTCAGTGGTGGAGCACTTGCCTAGCATGCGTGAGGCACTGGGTTCGATCCTCAGCACCACATATAAATAATAAATGAATAAAATAAAGATCCATCAACAACTAAAAAAAATACATTATATATATTAAAAAACCTTTAAAAAAAAAAAAGAACTGAGCAATTAATGTGGCTTGATGGCATCCACAAAGGCTTCACCAACAAGGTGGGATCTGGTTGAACCCTGAAGCATGGGTTGAATGGGAATAGGAAGAGAGGAAGGACCAGGCACAGTGGCACGTGTCTGCAATCCCAGGCTGAGGCAGGAAGATCTCAAGTTCAAGGTCTGCCTCAGCAATTTAGCAAGACTGTGTCTCAAAATAAAAGAAAAAAGGGGCCAGGGATATTATAGCTCAGTGGTACAGAGCTTGCCTGGCGTGTGCAAGGCCTTGGGTTCAGTCCCTAGTACTGAAAGTGAGAGAAAACATATTCAATTTAATTACCACTTTCCTTTGAATCATCACTTTCAGCCTAAAATGTCAAAGCTAGAAGGGACCCTAAAGAGCTGAGCATAGTGGCGCAACCCTATGATTCCAGAGATTTGGGAGCTAAAAAGGGTTGTGGATGGGCTGGGGTTGTGGCTCAGTGGTAGAGCACTTGCCTCATGTGTATGAGGCACTGGGTTCGATTCTCAGCACCACATATACATAAATGAATACAATAAAGGTCCCTCAACAACTTAAAATTTTTTTTAAAGAAGGTTGTGGATGTAGCTCAGTGGTAAAGAGCCCCTGGGTTAAACCCCTAGTATCAAGAGAAGAGGAAGGGACCCTAAAGCTCAGCTAACCCGGTGGTTATCAAACTTTCTTAGAGGGCTGGGGTATAGCGCAGCAATAGTAGAGTTCATGCTTACCATTCATGAGGCCCTAGATTCAATTCCCATCTCTCTCCCTCTCCCTCTCCCTCTCTCTCTCTCTCTCTCTCTCACACACACACACAAATTAGGGTGTGGATATTTTTCTTTAAATGAAAGATGAGCAGAGCTGTTCCTTCATTGAGGGGAAACCCAGATATACCCTGTCCCCTGAGGGCCCTGAAGGTCTAATCTAGTCTAGTTTCTTTTGAACTTTACTTTTATCCTTACTTTCTAGAGAAGGAGAAGGCAGTAGCACCCAGAGGGGAAAAAAAAAACAAAGGGGTCACTTTAAATAAAGAGCAACCAGCCAGGCATCCTGCTGCTGCTGCTTGTCTTTTTTCCCTTATATACTGCCTCCGACTCAACTGTTGACAGTCACAAATGGCAACAGAAAGAGAATGGGGAGCTCCAGGACCATAGTGTGATCCCACACACAGCTGTTCCTTTGGGGCTTAGAACTACTGTGGAGGAAATTGAGTGGGGTTATAGTTAGGAGAGTTTTAAAGAAAGAGCTAAATACTTTTGAGACTGGAGAGTTTGTGTAAATCTTTTCTTTTTAGTACCAGGGATTGAACTCAGGGGCACTTAACCACTGAGCCACCTCCCCAGCCCTTTTTTACATTTTATTTAGAGACAAGGTCTCACTGAGTTGCTTAGGGCCTTGCTAAGTTGCTGAGGCTGGCTTTGAATTCGAAATCCTCCTGCCTCAGCCTCCCAAGCCACTGAAATTACAGGCGTGCGCCATTGTGCCCCGCTGCTGCTTTCCGTTCCACACTACGCTGTGGTCTTCAGAAAACATCAGCCTGTATAAATCCCTGCAGGGCCTTAATCATATAAGAGAGAGGGCGTGGTCAGCACCTTTCTCATTGTCACCTCTACCTTCCCTAGATATGTGCAGGTGAAATTTGTCTGTATTCGGACCCAGTCAAACAGGAAGAGAACACGGGCGGCAGACATGTGCCCAGCGTATTTGCTCCTGAGGTACAACGAGAGACTAGATAGACTATTTATCAGTGAACTTAACACCCACCATGTACATGTTGATTCCAAAACCGCTATTCCTGGAGGAGACACCAATGAAAGGACAGTTTGCCTGCAGAAGCTCCAACCTGTGCTGCCCACATTCAAGAAGGACCTTGATAGAACTGAGAAGTCCCCAGTAGAACCATCGTTTTGCCTAAATGAGGTACAAGTGCCCTCAAAGCCTGAGCAGGAGGGCCTCACTCCTTCTGATCTGGCTAAGATAGCAAAAGTGATGAAGAACTTCCTTGCAGTAGACGAGGGCTCCATGGCTTCCTTCAGTGTGGGCACCAGCCAAGACTTGGACCGGCTGAGCTTCCAGAGCAGCAAAATGAGTGACCTGTTCATCCGCTTCCCAGAGAATCTCTTGCTGCACCGGGTAGAGAACACCCAGGGCCACATCCTCTATGCTTTCTTGGTGGAGAACAAAGAACGAGAAGGTCGAGTGGTCCACTTTGCTGTGCTCAAGACTGAGACAGCCACCTCTGTGGCTAAGATGCTGAACATCTTCACAGAGTTCAACTCTGATTGGCCCAAGGTCAAGGTGGTCTTTGTGGACCCTTCCTTCCCTCACCGGACCATCCTGCAGGAGATCTTCCCTGCTGCCCGCATCCTTCTTTCCATCTACCACACAGCCCGGCTCTTGGAGAAGAAGTTACATCGTAGTTCAGCAAATCCGTCCTTTAAAAGGCTCATGAAGGAAGCCCTGCGGGAGGCTGTGTTCGTCACTTCTGAAGCCAGCCTTAAAAATCTCTGTCAGTTGTCCCAAGCCTTGCTGGAGGAGGGTCTCTTCAGCTTCCTACAGACCCACTGGTTCTCCTGTGAACTGCTATGGTACATGCATGTAAGGAAGGGCCTCCATGCGTGTAATACCTACATGGACAGCCTAGACATTGTCACCAGCAAGGTGTCAAGCCTCTTTCGGGAACAGCAATCCCTGCTGGACTGCATCCTCCGCTTTGTGGATTACATAGACTTCTTCAATACCAAGGGCTTGAAGAACTTACCCACAGGTCCTCCCAAGTTAAAGAGAACCCGGCCTCCAAGCATGCCACCAAAGGCCAAGAAGCCTTTGGGAATCTGTGGAGGGAGCCTCAATAGGCTCCCTGTGGAAGAGACAAAGCCAGACTCTCAGCAAGTTCAGTTGCAGCAACAGCCCCAGGCGCAGCCCTCCCTGGATGGCATGCTAGACACCTTGAACCAAAGTGGCTCTGAACTAGCCTACAAGCTGTGCCACAACGAGTGGGAGGTGGTACAGAATTCCACCCATTTGGTAGACATGGCCGGATCCGCGGTGGATGTTAAGCTGCTAGAGGACTCTCACCAAGTTAGCAAAGATGGCTGTAGCTGCAGCTGTTCCTTTCAACAATGGTACCACCTGCCTTGCCGGCACATCTTGGCCCTGCTGCATACCAGCCAGCAACCTGTAGGCGAAGCCATGGTGTGCAGACGGTGGCAGAAGAAGTACCAGCACCTCCTGGGGCCCAATGGGGAGCTCCAGGACCGTAGTGTGATCCCACACACAGACCAGCCTGAAAAGCAAAGTCGGAACGATATGATTCAGGACCTAAGCAGAGAGCTAGCAAACCTGCTAATGCAGACTGAGGGGCCAGAGCTGGAAGAGCGCTATTCTACCCTGCGCAAGATTGTGGACATCTGGGCTGACCCCTGTCAGCCTCCTGAGTCCATTCAGCAGCCAGGAGACTTCACGGATGTAGGCTGCCTCCCTTTCCTCTGGGGAAAACATGAAGAAGGAGCTGGACTCCCCCCTGCTGAAGCCACAATTCAGGATTGAATCCCTTGCACTGGCACAACTGGACCAAACCCCTCTCCTAAGAAGTTTGAGAGTTCAGAGTGGGCAGGTCATGATAGGCGACAGAGTTTTGACCAATGTCTTCCTTGGTAAGGCTAGAAAGATTATTTTAAAAATATACATAGGAGAGGGACTCCACTGTGAATCTGCCCCTTTTCAGCCCTCCGGTTGGCATTCCATGGGCACTTCATTCCTTGTTCAAGGCCAAAGTTATCTCCATACTGAAAGGTCACCTCTCTTTCTCCCCAGACCCTTGAGATGAGAAGTCTTCTCCCTACAGAAATGAACCCCTGCCCCAGGATAGGGTGAGACAAAATGAGCCTGGTAAAAGGGCCTGTTTTCAAGAACAAAGAGAAGGAGGGTGACCCTTGATTGTTGCTGCTCTTTATGAAGAATCTGTTATTTGTACCTATTTTTATTCCTGTTAAATAAAGTTGTTTTTTAAAAAAATAAAAAATTAGGGGAAATGCGTTGCGCTTGATGAGGCAAGGAGGGACAACTGCATGGCAGGACTCCTGACTTTACCTCAGGAATTGGGCACTTTCGGGGGTGGGTTTATTTTTAGTTTGTATTGAAGGGTCTGAACACAGGACCTTGCGCATGCCAGGCAAGCCCTCTACTACTGACCTACATTCCAACTTCAGATGGATTTTTAATTGTTAAAGGAAATCGGGTATTGTCTAATGGGGTTGTGGAGCCAAATAAAACCTACTACCATAAATTCAGAGTTAGCAACCCACTATTTACTTTGCCCCTTTCCTACCAACTTCAGCAACATTGCCTTATATTCCTTTTTTTTTTTTTTTGCTACCAGGGATTGAAATTAAGGGCATTCCACCACTAAGCCACATCCCCAGCCCTATTTTGTGTTTTGTTTGTTTGTTTGTTTATTTATTGGTACTGGAGATTGAACTCGGGCAATCAACCACTGAGCCACATCCCCAGCCCTATTTTGTGTTTTATGTAGAGACAGGGTCTCACTGAGTTGTTCAGCACCTTACCATTGCTGAGGCTGGCTTTGAACTCGCAGTTCTCCTGTCTCAGCCTCCCTAAGTGCTGGGATTACAGGCTTGTGCCACCACGCCTGGCTTTTTTTTTTACTTATTTATTTTTATGTGGTGCTGAGGATCGAGGCAAGTGCTCTACCAACTGAGCTGCAGCCCCAGCCCTTGTGTTTTATTTAGAGACAGGGTCTCACCGAGTTGTTTAGCACCTCGCTGTTGTTGATGCTGGTTTTGAACTCATGAGCCTCCTGTCTCAGCCTCCCCAGCCGGCTGGGATTACAGGCCCGCTCGGCTCGCCTTATATTCTTGTAGGAGGAAGCCAAATAGACTAGAAGAGAAGAAATCTGAATCCTAGATTCAACTGCCAGCAGCTTGCTGGGGGACGTGAGCAAGTCCATAATTTCTTTTAACTTAGCTCATCTGTAAAAATTAATATGTTAGCCTGTTTTGGTCCAGGATTTCCCCTCCAGATCTATATAAACATTTTTGATGCGGTAATAAGTGTAAGGTTCGCTCCGAACCGGACACAACACGCTCCACATAGCCAAGGGATCTTTATTCATAGGGGTCAGTGCAAGAGGATGCTCCGGGAGAGAGAGAGGCAGGCAGGCAGGCAGGCACGCGGTGCTGGGCGTGGGATTTATAGGGCCCGCGGTAAACGCGTCAGGGACCGTGGATTGGTCATTTTCAAGTCAGTGCCTCATGAGGATTGGTGGTCTTGGTTGTGAGGCGGTTGAAGGTTAATTTGGGAGGTTGGGCTTTGTTAGCTTGGGCGGGAAACTGGCGGGGCCGGGACTGCGGTAGGCTGGGGGTGGGGGTGGGGCTGTTTCTACCTTACAGTAAGTTCAACACTGACTTTTGGTGTTGCTAGTTGGTGACCTCCATTATCTAAAGCCCGGTAGTCATTCATTTTTCTAAGATTGTCTTCAGGGGAACTGCAGATGAAAGATGGAAATCTGTCAGCACTTGAATAAGTTCACTGGGACCTTAAGTCACAGTGCCAACAGCACCCTTCTGTATCTGTTGTGAAAATCCTGGAGGGAATAAGGTGGACAACGCCAATGGGGAACTTCCTGACCCCTAAGGAAGAGGCAGAATTTGAGAACAGGGCTTCAGTTTCCCCGGTAGGGCACGCACTACTAAATTTGCTGGGACTTTGGAGTTTGGCGACACACACACACACACACACACACAAGATTTCTGTAAAGCGCAGCTATTTAATTTCATTTTCATTTTTGGCCTTTGAGGAAGTTTCCACAATAGGTGCCCTGCCAGGCATCCAGCCTGAAGGGAGGCTCCAGAGTTCCGGCCTCTGGGCTCAGACGCGAGCGTTCTCCCTTAGGATTTCATTGGTTACTGCCAGCCGAGCCCCTCGTAACCCTGGTAACAGCACCCGCCCTCGAAATTTCCGGGCTGCGATTGGCCCGAGGCACCAAAGACCGAAAGCCAAGCTCCTCAGGTCATTGGCCTGAGTCACCGTGAAGCTGGCGCCGTGGTTGGCGCGCTTAGAGCTCAGTCAGAGGCAGGGTCAACTGGGGGAAATGGCGACCGAGCCAGCCTGTGGGGGAGTGCTTTCTGGGGGAGTGGAGGTGTGAAGCACTTGGTTGCCACGGGTGGCCATCGCCCAGCTCCCGAAGGGTAGGAGGCTGACTTCAGCTCTGCTGGATTCCGAACGCCAACGTCAGACATCCCCATCCCCCGCCCGGGTTAGAGGTGAGAGGTCAAAGCCCACGTGGACCCTGTGGGAAATCGTCAGAATCTCGAGCCAAAGACTTGGCTCCCATCTGCTAACAGTAACGGCTAGTAAATCACTTAATAACTTTGAACCTCAGTTTCTCAACTGTAAAATGGGGGTAATAACCCTTTGGGGAACCAACTAGAGGATAGTTTCTTGTTGCAATACTGGGGATTGAGCCTAGGGTCTCACGCATGCCAGGCAAACGTTCTACCACGGAGCTCACTCTCAGCCCCTTTTTGGGTTTTGAGACAGGGTCTCACTAAATTGTCCAGGCTGCCCTTGAACTTGTGATACTCCTGCTTCAGCCTCCCAAGTAGCTGGGGTTACAGGCATTTCCACCATGCCCAATTTAGAGGAAGTATTTGAACAACAAGGATTGCTTATGTAGAAGCAGGAGCACATTTGTTAACCCCATTTTATGGTGGAAGGGATTGTGTCTCAAAGGTGATTACTGACTTGTCCCAGCAAGTCTGAGCCACTTACATTTATATGTACCAGGACCAGAAGAAAGAATGGATGCCAAGTTGTACTTTGCAAATATAAAGGCTATACAAATATTTAGAATGCTATTAAAATAAATTTTTTTTAAAGAACCCAAAGACTATATGCAGCTTCAGCTTTCACAACTGTTTACATCCCCTAGAAGCATATGTCTTTCTAGCTAGCTTCTTGGTGAGGTCTCATCTCCAGTGTCATCTTCCTTCCCCCCAGAGAAACCTTCCCCAACTCATTCTCCATCCCGGTACTTAGTTTTATGGTGTCTGTAACCCTCATTATCTGAGATGTTCTTGTTTGTTTACTTACAGTGATGACACATAGTAAATTTTCAATAAATATTATCTAGATGAATAATTGAGCCAGGTCCCTACTGTCTCCTTATACCTCTACTCCTTTCCATAGGCACATCTTTGGAACAAGATCTGGAAACTACAGTTAAGCCTCAAGCCTTGAGTTACTGGAAGCTTGAACCTGCAGAGAAAGTATTTTGACCTGGACATTTAGACATTTCCCATCTTCCCAATGGCCCTAACAATGCTGAATGGGCTTCTGATTCAGGACTCAAGCCCACCTGTGCTGCTGCACCAGGTTAGCAAGGCTCCCCAGCTAGATACCTTCAACTACCAGAGCTGCTTTATGCAAGATGTTTTTGCCCATTTCCCTGAGATCTTATTTATCCACCGGACCTATAACCCAAGAGGCAGGGTGTTGTACACCTTCCTGGTGGATGGACCTCGAGTGCAGCTGGAGGGTCCTCTAGCTCGGGCAGTCTATTTTGCCATCCCTGCCAAGGAGGATGCTGAAGGCCTCGCCCAGATGTTCCAGGTGTTCAAGAAGTTTAACCCAGCATGGGAGAGAGTCTGTACCATCCTGGTGGATCCCCACTTCCTCCCACTGCCCACCCTCGCCATGGAGTTCCCCACAGCTGAGGTCTTGCTGTCAGCCTTCCACATTTGCAAGTTCCTCCAGGGCAAGTTCTATCAGCTGTCCCTTGATCAGCCCATGGAGAGGGTGCTCCTGACCTCCCTGCAGAGCACCATGTGCTCAGCCACAGCAGGCAACCTGAGGAGGCTGTATACTCTGCTGAGCAACTGCATCCCTCCAGCCCGGCTGCCGGAGCTCCACTCACACTGGCTGCTCAACGACCGCATCTGGCTGGCACACCGCTGGAGAAGCCGAGCTGAGAGCAGCCGCTACTTCCAGACCCTTGAGGTCACCACCCGCATCCTCAGTCAGTTCTTTGGCACCACCCCATCTGAGAAACAAGGCATGGCCTCTCTGTTCCGATACATGCAGCAGAACCCAGGAGATAAGCCAAGCTTCAACCTGGGCCTGAATCCCCAGAAGAATCATACCCCCTCCGAAGCCAGCCCTGACAGCCCCAAAGTAGAGCAGTTGGTGGAAGCTCGCATTCAGCACTCCCTCGATGCCATCTGCACAGGGCCAGCAGCCCAGCTCTGCCTGGGTGAGCTTGCTGTGGTCCAGAAATCCATGCACCTCATTGGCTGTGGCTCAGAAAAGATGAACATACAAATCCTAGAGGACACCCACAAGGTGCGGCCCAAGCCCCCTGCCAGCTGTAGCTGCTACTTTAACCAGGCCTTCCACCTGCCCTGCCGCCACATCCTAGCCATGCTCAGTGCCCGCCGCCAGGTGCTCCAACCGGACATGCTGCCAGCTCAGTGGACAGCAAGCTCTGCCACCAGTTTAGACAGCATCCTGGGCAGCAAGTGGAATGAGACCCTGGATAAGCACCTGGCAGTGACTCTTCTAACTGAGGAGGTGGGTCAGCTCTTACAGCACTGCAGCAAGGAGGAGTTTGAGCGGCGGTACAGCACCCTACGGGAGCTAGCTGACAGCTGGATCGGCCCCTACGAGCAGGTGCAGCTCTGATCACTCCTGATGCCCCCAAATGCTCGTGTACCATGTATACACTCACATACTCCCCTACGTACACAACCCCACACTCATGTCCATGGTCCCTCCTTCCAAAATGAGGACAAGAGTCTTCTTTACCACAGCCTGCTACCTAGAATGTGTGTTTAAGAATGACTCTTTAAGACAGGAGTCAGAAAATCTTTTCTGTAAAGGGCCCAAGAGTAAATATTTTAGACTTAGATGGTCATATACAGTGGCTGTTATATATTCTTGGTTTTGTTTTGACAACCTTTTCATAAAGTAAAAATAATTCTTAGCTCAAACATCTTACAAAAACAGGCGACCCCTGGTCTAAGACAAGACACTGAGTTTGAGAAGCAGGGTGTGGTAACAGCTGCCCCAGTCATGAGATCACTTACCCGACCCACACCCCATGAGTGAGCTGGCCCAGGAGCTTCCCACAGAGGAAGAGGCTGCTCAGGGAAGTGGCTGAGCCAGGTTCCCAGCATTTTTTCTCCTGGCTCCATCTGGGGATCAATAAAGTTAAATGTTGCAAATTCCAATACTTTTGTCTAGTTTTTTGTTTTATAGCTGGCAGTTTAGGATATATTGTGGAAGAAATTGAATTTAGAGTTGGAATGTGATACCACATGTGAATCCAGGTTTTTCCCTACCCTTTTCTTTTTTTGGCAATACCATGGATTGAACCCAGGAGTTTGCTCTACCACTGAGCTACATTCTCATCCTTTGTTTTTTTTTTTTTTTTTTTTTTTTTGAGACACGGTCTCACTAAGTTGCCTGAGTTTCCAAGTAGCTGGGATTACAGATTACAGGCATATACCACTGCATTAGGCTCAGCCCTACCTTATCTTTAAGGCATGGTCATCTCTTACTAGCTATGGGACTCAGGACAGGTCAACTCTCTGAACTCAATTTGTAAAAATGGGCATCTTCACAGGGTTGGTGAGATTAAAGAAGAGTGGGCTTCTGCTCATCCAGATGCCTAGTGGTGCTCAACCAAGTGTTCAGTTTCCTTCCTTGCTGTTGACCCGTTCCATCACCTGCCTTCAAGAGGCTGGAAAATTTAAGGCAAAAGGAAATTTCACATTGCCAGGACTTTACAAGAAACTTTGATCAGGCTGGGTGTGGTGTTGCACACCTGTGATCCCAGCTACTCGAGGCTGAGGCAGGATTGCAAGTTAATCCTTACTACCACAAAAAAAAGGGAAAAAAAGGAAATTTTGATCAAATTCTCAGTATAGAAGCCTCCACTCTCAAAGCAGGATCACTGCCTTAGGTAATTTCAATTATATCTATCTGATCAGACCTACCTCTTGTCTTAGTGGCTGCAAGAGAAACTTCTTGGGGACTGGACCCTAATGAACTAGAATTTGTCAGTGGCCCAACCTACCCCTGCCATACCCCCTACCAACCCTGTACCCAAAAACCATACAGAGAAGCCACCCTATGTGTCTGGTGCTATTTCATCCAGCTACAAGCAGGAGCCAGGAGGCTGGCCCCTCCTGGATCTCAGTAGGGGCATCTGCCCAGAGGCTGCATGGCCATGCACTTGCTCCCACCGCGTTCCCTCCACAGCTCCCTCGGGCTCTGGATGGGCCATCATGAAAGCTTGAGCTGCCCGGATCAGGTCCTCTTCCCGCAGGCCTGGGACAGGCACGGTGGGGATGCCGGCGATCATCATAGCCAGGGTAAGGATGCAGATGTCAGGCTGGGAGCTGGCCTCCTTCCCCCCTGCCTCAGAGGGCAGTGGCAGAACCCCTGGTGACAGCCCACACAGCAGCAGGGGCCCAGGCCTGCTGGGGCCACTCAGGTGGGCGGCTCTGCTTCTGGAGCAGCCATTCTCCCAGCCCAAGCTCTCTGGTTGCCTCACGTTGGGGAATTTGTGGCAGTATCGGCCGTACTCCTTCCTCCGTGGTATCTCCCAGCTGGCACCCCCAGAGCAGACCCTGGCTTCGGGCACTGCCAGGGTGGGGCCCCAGGCTTGGACAGCAGGTACCACCTGCTCGGCTTTCTGGCTCAGTGGGCCTAATCCACCAGAGGCCACCACCACTGGCTCTGCAGGACTATAGAGGCCAAGGGACGAACCCGGAGAAGCAGCCCCACCTGCAGAGACAGGAATGAGATGGAATGTTATTCTTGGTCTCTAAAGAGGCCCTGAGGGGCAGGGCTTAGGAGCAGAAGCAATTCAAACCAGCCCAAGAGGACTGTCTAGAGGTTAGGCATTAAGTGTAACCCACATCCATACCCCCACTTCCCAACACAGCAGATGATGGAGCAGTGTTTGTTGAATGACTAAGTGAGCAAGTGGGTAGCTAGTAATTGGCAAGGACTTTTGGAATGGATTTTTTTCTAAGAATTGACGCCAGGGCCAGCCCAAAAATGCCCAGCAGAACCTCCACCTCCCTGGAACCAGGAGGCAACTTCACATGGGAAGTTGCTTTGCCTCCTCCAGTTCCATGAGACCCCTCTCACCTTGGCTAGAAGGCAGAAGACCTGGATGAGTCTGAGGAGACATGAAGTAGGACATGGCTGCCCCAAAGCCCCTGTTTGTGAGGGAATAGTCATATGCCTCCTGTCCTACCCTCCCCACCCTTCTAGAATGTCACCTCATAGTCCCTCCCCTTTACACCTGGAACCTATCTCACAGCATTGACCTGTTCATTCTAGAACCTGTATATAACAATGGGATGGGATTCAAAGAGCCCTGCACCAAGCCCAGGGTGTTCTAGGTTCTTGCCCTTACCTTGGGCAAGTCACCTGGACAGTTTTGTTCCTCAATATCCTCATCTATAACATGGGGGTGATTACTGTCCCCACCAGGTGTTGTGAGGATGAGGTAGGACCATCTGTATGGAACCAGATAATCAGAGATACAAGGAGAGTCCAGTGTTTTGTGTCCTGTAGTGTCAGACAGGAGTGTTCTTCAATCATTTGCTATTTGACCTTGAACAAATGCATTATCATCTTTGGGCCTCAGTTTCCCTTCTGCAAAATGAAATAGTTGGTGTAGGGCACTGGATCTCAGTCCAGGTGGCACATTAGAATCTCTTTGGCACTTTGAGAAATTGTGATGGCCAGCTCATCCCAGACCGATTAAATCAGAATCCCAGAGGCAGACCGCAATATTGGTATCTTTAAGTTCCTCAAGCAATTATAATATGCACCAAAATTGAATCCTGTTCTAGGGAGGTGTTTCTCAACACTGGTTGTCCATTATACTTCCTAGAGGGCTTTTTAAAAATTTTTTTTTAGTTGTAGATGGACATAACATCTTTATTTTATTTACTCGTTGTTATGTGGTGCTGAGGATCAAACCCAGTGACTCCCGCATGCAAGGCAAGCGCTCTACCACGGAGCTACAATCCCAACCCCCCTAGAGGGCTTTTTAAAAATACAATGGCCAGACCTGTTCACATCGAAGGAAAATTTCCGGAGAGCTGGAGCATCAGCACTCCTTAAGTATCCCAGTTAACTCAAATAAGTGATCAGCCTAGGAACTCCTTGTCTAGGTAACATCTAAAATGTTCTCTCTTGCTCTGACCTGATTTGCAGTAACTCTAGAAGTGCCTCTCACTGGCTGCAGAGGCAAGGAAACCCTCCAATGATCAGAATGTCAGCATCGGCTGTTTATTTCTGGTCCTGGTTGGCAGCAGTGTGACCAGTTTCAGACCAGCCACAGGTCTGGGGCCAGGATGTGTTCCTGTGGACCCTCGGGGTGGCTGCAGACCTTCACTCATACTTGCAGAAATCCTTAAGCCCTTTGGGCAGGTGGAGTCCATCAATGGCCAACCGGTGCACCACGCTCCTCTGGATCACTAGGCGGCAGAGAGTCTGCAGTGATGGCACTGTGGAAAGAAGGCTGTCAAAGGCAAATGAAACTGAAGAGTGGGTCTAAGGCTAGACCCAAAAGACCTAGGTTTTAGTTGGTTCTCATTTTGTTATCCACTTGGGCAACTCCCTTCTGCTGTCAGGCTCAACCTACTTCACAGCTGCTCATATGGCTGAAATAAACACCACTTCCTGCCAGGCGTGGTGCCCAATGCCTGCAATCCCAGCACTTGGGAAGCTGAGGCAGGAGGAGTGCAAATTTGAAGCCAGCCTCAGCAATTCAGCGAGGCCTTAAGCAATTTGGCAAAGCCCTGTCTCCAAATAAAAGTTAAATGGGCTGGGGATGTGGCTCAGTGCTTAAGCAGCCCTGGTGTCAATCCCCAATAAATAAGTAAATAATTAAACCACTTCCTGAAGACTTAAAATACTGTAGCCCTGCTTCCATTATAACATAGCACAAGCTCTTCCCCCTTCAGTTAGCAGTTTTTGTGGGTACGGTAGTGTCTGATTTGCCCATACAACCACAGCTCCCAGTGCCAGTTCTAGTTCCCTGAATCCATGAGATGAGATCAGAGATAAAAAGTTTGATAGGGCTGTAAGGAACTGGAACTGGATCTCAGAATTAAAAAGCTCTTGATTTGAAGTCTATGATGCTTCTAAACTGATAGGATTAAATCTATCAGCATTTTTTCTAAGTTAATACTGAAAACATGGTAAAAACTAAAAGGGACCTGCAGGGCATCTTAACCATATCAGCTGGGATGGGCAGACTGAGGCCCATGGCCAAGGGGAGACTGGTGCAAAACTACAGGCAGAGGTGCAATTCCAAGCCGCATCCTTCCCATTTTTGTTATTGTTGCTGCTGTTTTATGGCACTGGGAATTGAACCCAGGGATGCTTTACCACTAAACTACATCTCCAGCCCTTTTTAAAAATTTATTTAAGCCCGGCGTGGTGGTGCACGCCTGTAATCACAGCACTTTGGGAGGCTGAGACAGGAGGATCGTGAGTTCAAAGCCAGCCTCAGCAACGGCAAGGCGCTAAGCAACTCAGTGAGACCCTGTCTCTAAATAAAACACAAAATAGTGCTGGGGATGTGGCTCAGTGGTCGAGTGCCCCTGAGTTCAATCCCTGGTACCAAAAAAAAAAATTATTTAGAGACAGGCTAAACTTGAACTTGTGATATTCCTGCTTCAGCCTCCAGAGCCCAGATTATAGACTTCACTGCTCCAGATTTCCCTCTTCTCAACTAATGCTAAACAGACCAAGGTCTAGGAACCTGGCTGAGGAGTTCTAGCAGGTGTCTGTCCCCACACTGGGCCAGGAGGGGTCGCTGCTCAGGAGTGTGATACCTACAGCCATACTCGAGTTGAACCAGACGCACACTCTTGGTGGAGGCAAACACGTCCACCACTGCATAGAGGGGCTGGGCAGCGGGCAGCCCCCGAGCGCTGGGGCCCATGTCCTCCCCGTTGACGACGATGTGCATGTCTGCGGTGCCATCCGGGTGCGGGCAGAAGAGAACGCCCACGCGGCTACGGCGCGCAGTTGGAGGCAACACGTTCAGCTCGTAGAGCTGGTCCAAGAGGTGGCTGTAGAGCCCCGGCCGACTGCGACCCACCAGGCGGTCCCGGGGGATTCGGAACTGCTCAATGCACAGATACGGTTCCACCAGCAGGGCCGAGGGTCGGCTGGGAGCCGCTGCCTCTGCCTCTTGTTGGCCGTTCTGGGGCACGCGGTTGTGGTGGCGCGTGATGGCGAAGACCCAGGTGTGACCAAGGTTGACCAGGTCCGGCAGCGAAAATTCGGGCACGGCTGCCAGACTGGCGGGGTCCAGCGCAGTCAGGCCGAGGCGCAGATGGCCGCACCAGCCCAGCTCCTTCTCCTCGATCTCGACTAGGAATACCTGGCCGGGGGCCAGTGGCTCGCGACTGAAGCACACACCATGGGCGAAGCTCTCCACGCGTGTGGCCTGCGTCCCCGAGGAGTCCAAGCGGATGTTGGCTCCATGCACCCGGTGGAAGCGGGTGGGAGGGAGCTCAGGGCGCGCGGGTCCCCAGGAGGCACCCAACTCCACAGGGTTGGAGGCCGCAGCCATCTCTCGGCCCTGAGGCAGGACAGACAGCGCCCGGGGCTATTTTGGGCGGCAGACTTAGATGGTGATAACTGGGGGACCATGTAAGGCACTTCCCCCCTGGCTCCCCGCCCCGAGGCTCTACTCGGGGGTCCTAGCGCCGCTTGCTCAGGCATCCCGCCTAGAACCCGGGTCCCCAGGGGTTGGGGAACTGGCCGTCCACACCCAGATCATCTGATTGCTGGCGCCCGAACTGTGACCTGCGAGGCTCAGGGACTTTGATCCGACAATTGACCGCTCCCTCCCCTGAGGTCCTCAGAGACGCGAAAGGGGACCTGAGGAAGGCTGACACGTGATGCCAGCTCTCACGTGACTCAGAGTACACATGACTTCCAGTCTCCAGCGCCTCCCCGAGAGCAAGGACGCGGGGAAGCAGAGGTGAGGGGACCCCGGGCCGGAACGGATCCCCTAGCCCAGGGTCAGTGGGCCGCGGAGGATGCTCGGCGGGTGGGGGCTGGGGCCGGGCCGGGCCGGGGCCTCCCCTCGCGGATGCGCTCCAGCTCCTCCCCAGGGACGGCTGCACCCGAGCGCCGAGCAGCGAGCGAGCTGGCGAACAGCAGGCACCCGCCACTTCCTCCCGCAGATGGTCGGAGCCGCGCTGCCGCCGCTGCTCCTGCTGTGGCTGGTGTCCTGGGCGTCCCGAGCCCAGGCAGCCCCCGACCAGGACCAGATTGAGTGCCTCCCCGGACTAGCCAAGCAGCCGTCTTTCCGCCAGTACTCCGGCTACCTCAGAGCCTCGGGCTCCAAGCACTTGCACTACTGGTCTGCGGGCCTGCCTCCCTGGGCGGGTGGGAGGGAGGCTTGCAAAGCCCACCAGGCGGGATGAGGGCCGCACTGGGAAGTTCTGGAGACGACTGAGGCCTCCTGGGAGCGGCAAGGGCAGGAGGGGGCCCTTCACCTGCACCAACTGTCTGACCCCTCCCAGGTTTGTGGAGTCCCAGAAAAATCCAGAGAGCAGCCCGGTAGTGCTTTGGCTCAACGGGGGTCCAGGCTGCAGCTCCCTAGATGGGTTCCTCACAGAGCATGGCCCTTTCCTGGTGAGTGGACAGCTACCTTCTCCTGTAACCCAGGAAAGGGGGAACGAGCTGAGCGCGATGGCGCACGCCTGTAATCCCAGCACTTTGGGAAGCTGAGACAGGAGAATCGCGAGTTCAAAGCCAACCTCAGCAATGGCAAGGTGCTAAGCAACTCAGTGAGACCCTGTCTCTACCTAAAACACAAAATAGGGCTGAGGATGTGGCTCAGTGGT
>PVHX01014731.1:0-49327 GCA_004024805.1 Geosciurus inauris
TTTGTGAACTATTTAAAGATGAATGAATCACTTTGGGTACTGTTTTTCTTTCTTTAAGACCTGGAGCTGGGCTGGGATTGTAGCTCAGTGGTAGAGCACTTGCCTCGCATGCGTGAGGCACTGGGTTCGATCCTCAGCACCACATAAAAATAAATAAATAAAGATATTTTAAAAAACTGAAAGCTGTAAGACAAAAGAAGAATGTCTAAAAAAAAAAAGACCTGGAGCTGGAACTAAGAATGAATCTCTCGGGGCTGGGGCTGTAGCTCAGTGGTAGCGCGCTTGCCTAGCATGCGTGAGGCACTGGGTTCGATCCTCAGCACCACATATAAATAATAAATGAATAAAATAAAGATGCATCAACAACTAAAAAATATATTAAAAAAAAAAAAAAGAATGAATCTCTCTGTGTCCTGGTATCCCTGAGACATAGCCCTTCCTGGGGGACAATACTTTTCAATGATTACTGAGTGCCATTTCTCTCCCAGGCCCAGAGCAACAGTTACAGTGCACGCCCATGCAACTGGAGCTAAAGAGCTGCTTTCCCCAGATCAGGGGCCAGCTTTCTCCCATCCCACTTCAGGACCTGGTTACTATGCTTTCTTCTTTACAAGCTTTCACTATCCTAACCAAATTCCCCTCTTCTGCCTGGAAATACCCATGGCTGAGACTGATGGCCTGTACCTTTACAGGCAGAGTGAGTTTCTGGCCAGCTGCTGGGGTGCTTTGTGGAGGTGGTGTTTCTGTCTGTGCTTGAACTCATTAGGAAGGTGGCCAGCATCACCTGGATTCATACTCATTGAGCAGCACCAACTCTGCTACTGTTCTAAAAGCCCTAATTCTTGGGGCATCTAGAGTCTAACTCAGAAAGCTGCTGACTCCTTTGGAACCAGGACCAATTCCTCCTGTTTATGTTTCAAATCTCACTTCCCCTTTGGTCTGGGAATTTTGAGTTTTTTCCCCCAAATCATGTTGCTGCATGACTGATGGTTGGGTTTCCATGTCCTAGAGTAGTTGCTCCTACAGCCTTTAAGTTGTATTTAAGCCTTTGAGAAGTAGCTGCCTTTCCTCATTTCCCTGTGTTGGACATCTCTATGCTGAGTTAAGACACAAGATGGTACATGCTTTATCAGCCTTGGGCATACATTGTCAGGAATATTATCAGTGCTGCCCAACTCCTCTATTGCTGGTCGTTTTTCCCACTCAGGGTAGCAGTTGGAGTTCCTTTTGAGTCAAGAAGAACCCAGGAGCTCAGAACTTCAGCTCCTGTGTTTCAGCTCATGTATCTTTGGTAGCTTTGCCTCTGGGCTCCCATGGCATCTTGTGTACACTGATTGCCACACCACCTACCTGTAATTCAATTGTGTGTTCACTTTTCTGTCTTCCTCTTTAGACTTCAGGTGTCTGAGAGTAGAGACTGCTTTATTCACTTCTTGATTCCCAGTACCAGTTGTTTTTGGCACAAAGTGGGTGTTCACTGAAGATTTTTTGAATGGCAAGTGAGAGAGCAAAGCTCAGTGGGTAGAGGCTTAATGCCCTTCCTCGCTCCCTCCCTCACAGACACTGGTCTGTTAGGATGCAGCACAGCCTTAGGTACTTGAACGTTCTTGCTGGTAAGGTGGTAATTGTGTTCTCTGCCATGAGTCCTATGGCCTGGCACCCTTCCCTCAAGCCAGGTCAGAAAAAAATGGTAGTCATCCTCTCCAGCCTTACCGTCAGAGGCACATATGATTACTGTCTATAGCATCTGGAATTTTCACTTCCACTGCAGGATATATAGACTCCCACCCAGGTATTTCCTAGACTAGTCCAGGCCATTGGGGAGTTATATTCTTCATGAAGTCCACTCTCCCATCCAGGACCATTGTATTGGAGTTCCCAGGGCACTGAGAATTGCCCCAGAATATCTGAAACACCATCTCTTGTAACCTGGCTCAGAAGCCTCAAGGGAGTAACCAGGCATCAAACCTGGCAAAAATCCATTGAGTGGCAAAGGCCCTTGCTGCTACCCAACCTCCCCAACTATATAGACTTCCAAATACCTCTGGAGCCCACCTCCTCTCTCTTCTCCTCTACCTTCCCCACAGGCTAGGAAAGCTTCAATAAACAAAGTCAGACTCATTTATAAAAATGACAACAACAAAAATCCAAAACACAAAAAATGAAGACTGGAGTCATATCCTTTGCAGTGCAGATCACATGCATGCCTTCTTAACTACTACTGCTTCTTAACTACTACTACTCTTCTTAACTACAAGCTACTCTGCTTGCCTTGTACCAAGAAGAAAATTGTAAACATCAAGCAACTGTTGAAAAGAATGAAAGAAAACATAGAGTGCCTCTCAGAATCTTGATAAGAGAATATATGTCAGGCCAGTCACTCAGGACTATGAGTTTGAAAGTTTATACTGCTGTGACCCCGGTGGACTTTCCTTTCTCATACATAACCTAGACTGTTGATGGCCTCAGGAAGATGCCTAAGGGCTGGCCCCAGGCATTGGCAAGGAAAGAGCTGAGTATTTCTCCACTCTAACGGGACATTAGTGCCATTCATTCCAGATCACCAGCATCCACAGGTCTTGGGAGTGAGGGAGGACCACTGCTTTAAGTCTAGTAGGCTGTGACTTCTATGATTTCACCCAGAAATAAGGAGAGTAAGTTCTAAGAAACTAGAGGTGGAAACTGCTCTCTCTCACTTCCCTCTGTGTAGTCAGGGCTTTTGGGTTCCTGTTTTTGTTTTTTCCCTTGTGCTGGGGATTGAACCCAGGGCCTCACTCATGCTAGGCAAGCACTCTGCCACTGGGCTACACCCCCAGCCCAAGTACAGGGTTTTGATTCCCTCAAAGAAAATCACTCTACCCTCAGCTGTCCTCCACCGTTGCCTTCAAAAGAAGAGGGAAGGCTATTCCAAGGGGGAGAGGTGGACTCTGAGACTGTTTCATCCGTGTCCTGTAGACTGGACTTTGGAACATGGAGATAGGGGAGGCTAGTGCTTTCTCTTGGAGCCTGCTCAGGCTGGTGGGCCCTGCATGGCCGTGCTATGTTTTTCAGGATGTCATTCTAGAGACTTTCTTCTGAGCCACCTTCTAGGCCCTGCTGGCACCCTGTCACCTCCCGGTGCTATCTTCATTTCCCTGCCTGAGCTCCACCCAGTTTAGAGATTGCCAGCTGCTCCCCAAGAGAACTGCAGGCAGCTGTTTCTTCCTGCTTCACATAAGTAGCCCCAGGTAAATGCATGACTTCCTGAGATTACCATGAGGCAAAGACAGGAAGGCAGCCATGCGGCTAAAGTCATAATGCTTTGGGGACATCCAGGTCTAGGTTCCAGTCCCACTTTAGCTACTCACCAACTGAGTGAACTGGACAAAGCTATCTGAATTCTGTGAACCTCTGTTCTGTAAAGTGGAGACACCCATGCCTTCTTGGGGTTATGGTAGGAATGAAGTGAGATGGCATGCTTAAGATGTTCCGCCCACTATCTTGTCCTTAGCACTCTAGAAAGTAACTACTAGACTGTCCTTAGAAATAGCTCCTAGAAGTCACTTGCTCAGGGTGGGCTAGGATGAGGCCTCCTCCAAGGAAGAGGAAAATGACAAGTAGATGGGGATTGAGTCTCGGTAAGAGCCAACCTTTAACCTGAACCCCCTTTGTTCACATTCCCACTGTTAGCCTAAGGGAGATGATAATTAATGAAGGCCTTTGTTTTCAAGTTTACAAAGAAGTTTTAGGCCAGGTGTGATGACACATATCTGCAATCCCAGGGACCCGGGAGGCTGAGGCAGGTGTATTGAAAATTCAAGGCCAGCTTGGACAACTTAGGGCGACCCTTAGCAACCTAGCAAGACCCTGTCTCATAATAAAAAATAAAGAAGGCTGGGGATATACTTTGGTGATAGAGCTCCCTGAGTTCAATCCCCGGTAACACACACACACACACACACACACAAACAAAAACAAAAATAAAGTTTCATATATATGGTAGGAACAGAGCCCATACTTATCTCCCAGGGCCTTCCCTAGGTCCACTGCTCAGGCTTTGGCACACCACCTTGGTCTTAAGGTACAATCCAATGGAAATGGACTCCAGGGAACTTTGGATTGTGCAGAGGGGAGGGAAAGGAGGAGAGGAGATGTGGGGGTGGGGGTGGGGGTGGAATGAGATGGGCATTATTACCCCTGTGTATGGGTATGATTGCACGAATAGTATTACTCTACATCATATATAACCAGAGAAATGAAAAGTTGTGCTCCATTTGTGTAAAAAAATTTTTTTTTTAATTTTTATAAAATGGACTCCAGGAACGAATTTGCTTGTAATTATCAGCATTGGGCTTGATGACATCATTGTTTAGGACCTAAACTTGGGGCCCTGCAGCCTTTCCTCTCTTAGTGCTAATGGCCCTAAAATAATGCCCTAGGGGATAGAATAGGGTTTTTCCTCATAAACATCAAATCATGGTTGTCTTTCTCCAATTTGCGAGAAAAATGTCAAGATAATGGAAAGAATTTTCTGTTTTCTATTTTCTCCCATGAACATTATTATTGCCTGCAGCTGCTTATCTTCCAGCAAGTACTAGCAAAAGGCAAAGGGAAGAAGGCTAGTAACAACTAAATATTGTAGAAAACTAGGAAACAATTGGAGTATTGCCTATATTGTTTTATGAGATGCAGAGACACAAATCTAATAGCTACATCATCTGTTAGTAAAATTATTCCTTATTTCTATGATAGAAATTAATTTGTTGTGCCTCTTCACATGATACACTGAGAACACAACAGTATCTGTGTAATATTTCTGTCAAAAATGTGTAATCTGAATTTGTCAGGAAACAAACAAATCCAAATTGGGACACATTCTGTAAAACAATGGGCCTGAACTCATCAAAATGTCAGTGTCAAAAAAATGTCAGAATGAACATTGTCCAGGGTTGAAAGAAACTGGAACTCTCATACATTGCAAGTGGGAAGGTAAAATGGTGCAGCCATTGTGGGAAACAATTCAAAGGCTCTTCCAAAATTTAAACATATTACTATATGGCCCAGCAATTCAAATCCTAAATACATACCAGAAAGGATTGAAAACAGGTATCCAAACAAAAACTCATACATAGGTGTTCCTAGCAACACTATCATTCACAGTAGTCAAAAGAAACAACCCAAATGTCTACCAGTGAATGAATATGTAAACAAACTGTGTTATATCCATACAATGGAATATTATTCAACCATGCTACATGGATGAACCTCGAAATCATGCCAAGTGGAAGAAGCCAGACCTCAAGGACCACATATTGTATAAGAAGTATCCAGAATTGGTAAATCCATAGAGAAAGAAAGCAGATTTGTGGTTTCCATGGGTCATAAGTGGGAAGAAGGTGGACAGAATGGGTATGGAGTTTCCATTTGGAGTGATGAAAAAATTCTGTGACCTGATGGTGGTTATGGTTACATAGCAATGTGAATGCAGTTAAGGCCCCTAAATTATATACTTTAAAATGGTAACAATAGGCTGGGTGTGATGACACATGCCAGTGATCCCAGCAGCTCAGGAGGCTGAGCATATCACAAGTTCCATGCCATCTTTAGCAACTTAGCAAGATCCTGTCTAAAAATTAAAAAATAAAAAGGATGAAAGCACTACATAGATTCAATGCGATTCCAATTAAAATCCCAGCGTCATTCCTTATAGAAATAGAAAAGGCAATCATGAAATTCATTTGGAAGATTGAGAGACCCAGAATAGCCAAAGCAATCCTTAGCAAGAAGAGTGAAGCAGGAAGCATCACAATACCAGACCTCAGATTATACTACAAAGCTATGGTAACAAAAACGGCATGGTACTGGCATCAAAACAGACATGTAGACCAATGGTACAGAATAGTTTGACACAGAGACAAACTCACCTAAATACAGTTATCTTATACTAGACAATGGTGCCAAACATGTACATTGGAGAAAAGCTAGCCTTTTCAACAAATGGTGCTGGGAAAACTGGAAATCCATATGCAGCAAAATGAAACTAAACCCCTATCTCTCACCATGCAGAAAATTCAACTCAAAGTGGATCAAGCACCTGGGAATTAGAGCAGAGACCCTACACTTAATAGAAGAAAAGTTAGGGGGCTGGGGTGTGGCTCAGTGGTAGAGCGCTTGCCTAGCGCGAGGCACTGGGTTCGATTCTCAGCACCACATATAAATAAATAAAATAAAGGTCCATTGACAACTAAAAAATATTTAAAAGAAAAAAAGAAAGAAAGAAAGAAAAGTTAGGCCCAAATCTTCATCATGTTGGATTAGGACCTTACTTCCTTAACAAGACTCCTATAGTGCAAGAAGTAAAATCAAGAATCAATAAATGGGATGGATTCAAACTAAAAAGCTTCTTCTTAGCAAAAGAAACAGTCAATGAAGTGAACAGAGAGCCTACATTCTGGGAACAAATTTGTGCCACATGTATATCAGATAGAGCACTAATCTCCAGGATATATAAAGAACTCAAAAAACTTAACACCAAAAAAACAAACAACCTAATCAATAAATGGGCTAAGGAGCTGAACAGACACTCCTCAGAAGAAGACATACAATCGATCAACAGACATGAAAAAATGTTCAACATCTCTAGCTATTAGAGAAATGCAAATCAAAACTACTCTAAGATTTCATCTCATGCCAGTCAGAATGGCAGTTATCAAGAATACAGACAACAACAAGTGTTGGCAAGGATGTGGGAGGAAAGGCACACTCATACATTGCTGGTGGGACTGTAAATTGGTACAACCAGTCTGGAAAGCAGTATGGAGATTCCTTAGAAAACTTGGAATGGAACCACCATTTGACCCAGCTATCCCACTCCTCAGTCTATACCCAAAGGACTTAAAAACAGCATACTACAGTGACGCAGCCACTTCAATGTTTACAGCAGCTTGATTCACAATAGCTAAACTGTGGAACCAACTTAGATGCCCTTCAATAGATGAATGGACAAAGAAACTGGGGTATATATACACAATGGAATATTACTTAGCATTAAAAGAGAATAAAATTATGGCATTTGCAGGTAAATGGATGGAGTTGGAGATCATCATGCTAAGCAAAATAAGCCAATCCCAAAAAACCAAAGGCTGAATGTTCTCTCTGATTAGTGAATGCTGATCCATACTAGGGGAGGGGGCATGGGAAGAATGGAGAAACTTTGATCAAAGGGGAGAGAAGCGGGGCTGGGTCGTGGCTCAGTGGTGGAGCACTTGCCTAGCATGTGTGAGGCCCTGGGTTCGATTCTCAGCACCACATACAAATAAAAAATAAAACATAAATAAAGATCCACTGACAACTAAAAAAAATATTTTAAAAAGCAGGGGGAGAGAAGGGAGGGGATGGGACATGGGGGCAGGAAAGATGGTGGAATGAGATGGACAACAATGCCCTAGGTTCATGTATGACTGCACATATGGTGTAACTCTATATTGTGTACAACCAGAAAAATGAAAAGTTTTGTGCTCCATCTGTGTACAATGAATCAAAATGCATTCTGCTGTCATGTATAGCATGTATTTATCTGCTTATTTATTTATTTAGTAAATCGTTTATTTGTATCATCATGGACTCACAGATAATCTATTTTATCCTGTGCATAGTAATTCAGTAGGTCTTTATAGAATAAATAAATAAATAAATAATAACGATGTTAAAAAATATAAATAAATAAATAAATAAATAAATAAATAAATAAATAAATAAAAGGGTCAAGGATGTAGCTCAGTGGTAGATTGCCCTGGTTCAGTCCCTAGTTTAAAAAAAAAAAAAAATGATCATTGGTTTGATCCTGAAGAGAATCTATCACAGAGAACATTATAAAAATAATTGAGGACAATGAAACATAGATTGTAAATTAGAAATCACTAATAGTATTTTAAAGTTTTAAAAATTAATGTTTCAAAATCTATAGTGTACATCACTAAGTGATCACTGTGACTTCCTGATGCTCTGTCACCTGAACAATTTTAAGATTCACTGCCTTATTCTTTGGTGTGATTGGGGGAAATCACCCTGATTTAAGTATGTAAAACTGTATACAGGTGAACCCCAGTTTAAAAAAATCTGATATTAAAAAATATAGGTTTAGAGCTGTGGTTGTGGCTCAGTGGTGGAGCACTTGCCTCACATGTGTGAAGCACTGGGTTCAATCTTCAGCACCACATAAAAAAATAATAAATAAACAAAGTTATTAAAATATATATAGGTTTATAAAACTAAAAAATGGAGGGTGACTTTTTATTAGGGATTGAACCCAGAGGCATTCAACCACAGAGCCACATCCCAGCCCTTTTTTGTATTTTATTTCTGAGTTGCTTAGTGCCTCACTAAGTTGCTGAGACTGGCTTTGAACTCACCATCCCCCTGCATCAGCCTCCTGAGCTGCTGATTAATGCTATTTTCATTACAGTCCATACTTCATCCAGATTTCCTCAGTTTTTATGTGATGTCTTTCTGTTTTAAGATCCCATCCAGGATAACACATTACACTTAATTGTCATGTCTCCTTAGGTTGTAACAGCTTCTTAGACTTGTTTTTTTATGACCTTGAGACTTTTGAAAAGTGCTGCTCAGTATTATGTAGAATGCCCCCTTATTGGAATTGGCGTGATGTTTTTTCTCATGGTTATATTGGGGTTATGGGTTTTGGAATGGAAGAACACAGAGGTAAAGTACTCTTTTCATCACATCATACCAATGATTTATCAGCATCATCATTGTTGATATTGACCTTGATCACCTGGCTGAGGTCGTGTTTGCCAGGTTTCTCTATTGTGTCATTACTCTTTCCCTGCTGTGGTCTTTTGAGGAAAGTCACAATGCACAGTTCACATGTAAGGAGTAAGGAGTTATGCTCCACCTCCTTGAGGGTATTTATACAAATTATTTGGAATTATTCTGGGTGGGAGATATGTTTTTTCTCTCCTATTTATCTGCTTATTTATTTATTTAGTAAATCGTTTATTTGTATCATCATTGACTCACAGATATCTATTTTATCCTGTGCATAGTAATTCAGTATGTCTTTATTTTGATGCTCAAATTGTTCCATCTTTGGCCATTGGGAGCTTTTTCAGTTTTCTCCTGTGTCTCCTTGGCATACCTACACTGATGTGGGAGTTTTGTTTTTGTTTATTTTTAAGCCTTTCTTTACTTTCTGGCACAAGATGTTCCAGACTCATCTTATATATTTCCTGTCCTAGTCCTAGAATCAGCCATTTCCCCAAGGAGCCCAGGCAATGACTGTTTTTATTACAAGGTGATTACTCATCTTACATAAGGATAAAGGAACTGATGCATGCAAATTATTTTATATAATTTGATAGACAACTTTTCAGAAGCATACATTTTGCTAAAAGCTAGGCTCAGCTACTTTGAAAATTGTGCCTAGCTTTTAGAAGTTTCTAGCTAGGCTTCATTCTGGCCTGCATGTGAAAAGCTGTCCTAAGAAAAGTAGTGTCTTTATCTCCATCCTCCTCATGAAAGGAGGTCATTGCAGATAATTGTGGATATTATAAGGATTTTGTACCAAAAACGATACTGTGGAAAGATTACCAGAATGAGATGGGAAAATTGCATTTAGTTCAGATGTTGCCACTGTACCTGTATGAACTTGGTCAAGAGTCCCTTCTGCTCTTTTGGCCTCATCTATATAAAGAGGTGAGTGTCTGATCTCATTTCTAAAGTTCTATTCAGCTCTAAAATTAGATGCTATTAACAGTAGCAGCACTAACTTTGGAATGGCAGTACCTTTGGAGAATCCAGGGTGGGAAATAAGGACAGGAATGGAAGTGTCAAGCTGTGAAATGCAGAAGTTGAGAGCTCAGAGAGGCATCATTAATGATCATATTAAATATTAATAATAATATTAAAGTCTTAATCTTGATTTTGATGTATCCTTTCTTTCTGTTTTTGATCCCTGGCTGATTATGTCTTAGGCTTGTAGGTTCTGAAACTGGGCTGCACCTTGGAATCAGCTAGAATGCATTCAGAACCACTGTTACCTGAGTCCCAATGCCAGAATTATGACCTATTTGGTTTGTGGTCCAACCTAGGCATTAAAAATTTTTCCCCCACCCCTAAATCTGCCACTGATTCTAATGGTAGCCAAGGTTGAGAAACACTGCTTTAGATTATAAATGCTCTTCTCTCTGATATAGCTTATAGATTATAGGTCCTCAAAATATACATAGCAGTTGATGAATTGGATTTGGATGATATATTAATTTCCAACTGCTACTGTAACAAATAACCCAAATTGTAATGGCTTAAAACAACACAAATTTAAACTTTTATATTTCTGGAGATCTAAAGTCCAGAACAGGTCTCCCTGGTGTTAGCAATACAGCACTCCTTCTAGTTTCCTCTATGGGAGAATCATGTCCTTGCCTGCCCCAGCTCTTAAGGTTGCCCATATTCCTGTTTCAGGGCATCGCATCAACCTTGTTTCTGTTGTTGTATCTCCTTCTCTGACTCTGAACCTCTTGCATCCCTCTTAGAAGGTCTGCTTATGACTATACTGGGCCCTCAGGAATAAACTTTCCCATCTCCAAATTCTTAATCACATTTGTAAAGTCCTTTTCATCGTGTAAGGTAATATATTCACAGGTTCCAGGAATTAGGACTTGGATATCTTGGGGGTTGGGTGTTATTTCACCTACCACCAATAGAGACAAAGCAACTACTATAATTATAGGCCCACAAATAGAATTAAGTTGTACTGTGATATATGGACTTCCCTTAACTGTGTATTTCTGGTTTTTAGCTGTGTTAGGATTTAATCAGAGACCATCTCTGTGGAAAGTTATTCACCCTAGTTTAAAAAAAAATGAAGCCGGGCACGGTGGCTCAAGCCTATAATCCCAGCACTTAGGGAGGCTGAGACAGGAGAATCGCGAGTTCAAAGCCAGCCTCAGCAACAGTGAGGCACTAAGCAAGCTACTCAGTGAGACCCTGTCTCTACATAAAACACAAAATAGGGCTGGGGATGTGGCTCAGTGGTCAAGTGCCCCTGAGTTCAATCCCCAGTACGAAAAAAAAAAAAATGAGTGGGGGGCCTTGGGGATTGAAACCAGGGGCACACTGAACTATATCCCTCTTCCTTTATATTTTTTATTTTGAGATAGCATTTTGTCAAGTTGCTGAGGCTGGTCTGAAACTTGTGATCCTTCTTTCTCAGCCTCCTGAGCCACTGGGATTGCAGGTGTGTGACACCATACCCAGCCACCCTAGTAAAACTTTAACAAGTGAAAAAGCAGTAAAGAGCAGATAGATACATATTTTAAAATGACTCAGTAAAATGACATCGGAATTATAGTTGGGTATGGTGAGTTTTAATGGGCTTGCTCACTCTGGCAGAGGAAGGCCTTCAGGCCTGGGGCTGACTGGCATCTCTGTCCTGGGGTTTTCCTGTCTCCCTCATGCTCCTCAAGCCTGGTGGTGCTGTAGGATAAAAAGCCATCTGGCACTTCCAGTCCCACATGCAGCTCTGTATGCTGCTATTGGACAGAGTATGAGGGCTAGCTAATAATACATGGGCCCAAAGGCAGAACCAGAGCCAGATGACGGCGGCAAGGAGAGAAGGCTGTGGATACACAGAGAAGGATCCTGAAAGACATGGTTTTACATAAGGGATTTACCATTTACTACTGAGTGCACCTGCCCTCCCTTGCCAGCTGGCAGAGGACCTTCATAAACAAGGCCCATAAGGAAAAATGTCTTTCTCCCAGGAAACTAGTCTGACCCTATTATCTGATCTAGAGGCTCAGCTCTCCTCCCACCAAAGTCCACAGGGTGGCTCTTTCCAGCTGGTTTCTGTCTTGGAGGACAGTGGGTCTAGCTAGCCATCTTCTTCCCTACTGACTTGAGGTGGTCAAGTCCCTGCTGCTGAGAACTCTCTGCTGCCAGAGCTTGGCCTCATCTATTGCCATGGTGATAGTCAGCTGCTGCTTAGCACCAGCCTGGAGACTGGAAGCAAAGAAAGAAAGGGTAGCCGAAGGGGGTACACACTGGGGCTTCTTAGCACTCCTGGAGGCCTGAGGGGTGAGAAGGCCCATCTGGGGACTCCTGGTAGTCTCTGATGGGTTTCCACTCTCAGGGAGGAGCCATAAAATTTGAAAGGTCTAAACTTCTCTATTCCTTCACAATGGAATCAGAATTTATAAAGGCAGTTCTGATACTTCCCCACGCGCATTCATGCAGTCTTTTACATTGGAGTGAACTTTTTTTTTTTTTTTTTTTTTTGTACTTGAGACTATATTGACCTCTAGTGAGGTAGACAGCTGGGAGTATGCATCCACCTGAACCTGCTTTAGCTGTAAGACCTGCTCCTTAATGTGGATGGATCAGAATTCAAAACTTCACAGTTCTGGGGCTGGGATTGTGGCTCAGTGACAGAGCGCTTGCCTCGCATGCATGAGGCATTGGGTTCGATCCTCAGCACCACATGAAAATTCAATAAAATAAAGATATTGTGTCCATCTACAACTAAAAAAAAAAATTAAAAAAAAAACAACTTCACAGTTCCTATGTGAATTTGGGCAAGTTAACTGTTAATAATGATAGATAATAATTGTAATCGGGCCTTGTGTTAAATGTCTTCCATGTATTATTTTACTTAATTCTCTTACTTAATTCAGTGTAGTTGTTCTTAATTCACATCTGCAGACACAAAAATTGAGGCTTAGAAGTTTGTCCCATATGAAGTCAAGTCTGTCTCAGTCCAAAGTCAGTGTGTGCGTGTGTTTACTTTTTCTCTGTTGTGTTCTGTTTTGATGGGGCATTTTAGGTGCTGAGGATTTAACTCAGAGCCTCCTGCATGTAAAGCATATGCTCTACAATCGAGCTATACCTTCAGTGCCCTGGGAAAACCCATGTTTTTAATCACTATTCTGTATTAAACTTGTGTTGTCTTAATTTCCTCATCTGTAAAATGAGGATACTATCTGCCTCACAAGATAATTGTGCTATGAGGATTGAATGAGGTAATGATGGGAAAAGTATCTCACAGAGATAGAGCCCTGGCAGATATTATCAGCAGTAATACTGGAGGAGAAATATTCTCACCCCTTGGGTCCTAGAAAAGTTGACCCTCTGCTTTCCCGGGAGGATACTCAACGGCCTTCAGGGCTCTCTGGTTTCCAAAATCTTAGGGTCTCGTTCCTTCCCTGTCTCTACAGGTAATTTCCATGGTGATGGTAGCTGTGGGTGTCTATGCCCGGCTGATGAAGCATGCAGGTGAGCTACAGGTCTCCCTCCGCATCCCCAGGCTCTTGCCATGTCTCTTTCCCCTCTGCCCCCTTCAGCCCCCTAGCTCCTGCAGGAAGGTGTAGGGCCAGGGCTGAAGGAGGCAGCTCCCTGCAGTGAGGTCTGGGTGGTCCGTACTCCAAAGTGCCAGCACATCTGTGCCAGTTCACCTGGCTTTCCCTGAGTGTCTCAAGATATACCTACATTTGAGGTTTAGGGGGTGTCTGGGAGAGAAGTGAGCCCTCTGGGAGCAGAACAGCCAAGGGCTTTACCCCTCCCAAGCTTGTCCTGGAGTAACTCAACTTCCATTCCTCTTTCTGCACAAAGTCTCCAGGAAAGGAATCTATAAAGCTGGCAAGCCTAAGGCCATTCTAATTCTTTTCTGGAGTGAAAGTGGCTGCTCCTCTCTTAAGTCCAGGAATAAAGGCTCTTACTGCCTTAATTCCTCAAATTAAATTTCATAGTCCCTCTTGGGCCTTCTTGTCCTCCCCATAGCAGGGAGGTATTTCCTCCTCATTACCTTCACCCAACCACACTGGAGATTCCCTCACCAGAGGAAAGACCACAGTTTGGGGAGCCCTTTCAGCAGTCACCAGGCTCAGACTGAGCGTCGGCCTTTCTCCCAGAAGCAGCCTTGGCTTATCTGGAGGTAGACCCTGCCATCTTGCTGATTGTGGTGGGTGTCCTCATGTTCCTGCTCACCTTCTGTGGCTGTATTGGATCCCTCCGTGAAAATATCTGCCTCCTGCAGACGGTGAGTGGTCAAGGGCCCCATGGAAAGACCATGGCTCCCACCTCCATGTTCCTTCCAGCCTCCTGATACCATTCCTGTAGCCTTTCTGTTTCTGGTTCCTCTGTCCCACCCTAAGGCCTCTGCTGTCCACTCCTCACTAGAGCTCAGCTCCAGGTGACCCAGCACAGGGTGGCCAACCCCAGTACAGTGTCCTAGAGGTAACAGCCTTTCCCATGTTAGTGGAATGTGGGAGAAGTGCCTGGTGGTCCCCCAACTCTCCCCATAGGCCTAGATGGGGCTCCTGCCCCAGATGATAACAGACGGTCTCCTTTTCCTGCTTCCCCCCACAGTTCTCCTTCTGCCTCACTATTGTCTTCCTGCTACAGCTGGCTGCTGGGGTCCTGGGCTTCGTCTTCTCAGACCAGGTAAGGTTGGGAACCTAGGGGTCTCTTCAGGTGTGACCCAGAGGGAGGAAGGGAAGGTTTCTGCTTGTGTTTAGCCCAATTAATTAACCACTGTGTTCCTTCCCCCCAAGAAACATCAGCCTTTGAAAGGTTCTCCTTAGGGATGAGTAAATGGCCTTTAAAGTCACCATTTTTAAAGAGAATTTCGCAATTGTAGAGTGTTTTCCTCAGAAAGCCTGAGAGGCCAACAGGGAAGAAAGTTCTATAAACATGAAGTTAAAATGACCTGTAAACATTAGTGGTAAATGACAAAGTAAAACTCAGTGACCAAGTGGACCACAGACAACATTTCCTTAAAAAAAAAATTCCTTAAAAAAATAGTTTATTGAGAAAACAGGGAAGGTAAGGGGAAAGAACGCACAGTTTTGAACAGTGCTTTCCATATCTGGAGCTGATGTGCCATGCAGTGGCAGTCCTTTTTATTAAGAACCAGAATTCCGGGCTTGGTATGGAGCTCAGTAGTAGACTGCTTGCTTCGAATGCGCTAGAATTCATGAGGCTCTGGGTGTAATCCCCAGTACTACACACAAAACAAACAAAAAACCAGAATTCCTTTCCCAAAAGGCAGATGATTACCATGAATAAAGTATATGACTAGGGAAGGAAATTGTGAGGAAAAAATATTGGAGTATAAAAAGACCATGGTAGAATTATGAAACTGAGAGCTGCTAAGTTCATAATTTTCTAGTTCTTTTGGCTTAGTAAAAATCCTAAAATGATACAGATCTGTTCTAAAAAGATGCAATTCTCTTATGTCCACTAGAGGTCAGTGCCTCTGCTCAATAATCATCTTTCTGCCCCCCAAAAAAGAAAAGAAATTAGTTTCTCTGCTTTGAATCAGTCAGTAAATGTTTTGTGTTGATAGTATACAGAGGTAGATAAGCACTGGATTATTTTGACATGTAGCTCTGAGAAACAGTGACAGCAGCCCTGTCATTTCTCTTGCCCACTGGCACCTGAGGACCTTGGATGAAGGGTCTGGGAAACTGGCCATCTTCCCTCATTAGGACTTGGTTTTGATTTCAAGGCTGACTCAAACAAAGAAGGATTATCTGAGGAAGGAAGACCTTTGATCTTTGATTGCTACCCTAACTTTGGCCTAAATTAATCTCTGATTTCTCCCCACTCCTGAGAGATGTCCTAATGTCTCTTAGGAACCCAGGCCCCTAAATTTCTCTACCTCTTTCCTTTTGGCATTAAAGAGGAGAGGACATGTTTCTTTCGTCTCCTATCCAGGTGTCCACAAATGAGGGACATGAGGTCATTGTTGTTGTCACGGTACCTCCCTACTTATCCCATATTTGCAAAGGCAGGTGATTTGGAGCCTGGCCTCCATCCACCAAAGCTGATAGAGCTTCTCATTAACCCTTCCAGCCTCTGAAGGTATAGGCCTAAATGAATGTGTTTCAGGGGGAGGCTTTCTGGTGAGTTACTGGTCTTCATAATTTGAGAGAAACATCCAGTGTGTAAAAAAGAAATTGGAATGGGAGGTGATGGGCAATGAATCATGATGGCAGAAAGATTGGAGCTGGGGCAACAGAAAGGGGCCAGGGGCTGTTTGGTAGCTGTCATATACACCTGGATGGGATAGGAAAGGAAGCCAAGCTTGTGCCCAGCTGCTTAGAGCTTGGCATATGGGTGGGAAAGGCTACCCTGAGGCTCTGCCCACACTGTATTCTATGTGGAAGGTGCCCCCCTGCTGTCCCACAACTTCTATGGCAATAAACTATAGAGAAATCATCGTATTTCTATAGGAAGGGATAAAGTAGGAATAAAGTATGTCCTAATTCTATCCATGTCTCTGGCAGGCTCGGGGAAAAGTGAGTGAGATCATCAACAATGCCATTGTGCACTACCGAGATGACTTGGATCTGCAGAACCTCATTGATTTTGGTCAGAAGGAGGTATGGGCTAAGCTTGGTGGAATCAGCTAGTGACCTTGGTGCTGCAAGTAAAAGTTAGCATTACACCAGGAGATACCTCAACCTTTAGGTTGGTGGGCCTCTTTGTTACCTGCTATGTAATGGATTCTGGAAAGGATGCTGGCACATACATATACACATAGAGTTCTTTAAGATACTTTTAAGGACACAGAATGGTATATATAGTAATCTACCATTTGTGTAAAAAAAAAAGGGGGGGAGGGAAGAGAATATATATTCGTATTTGCAAAAGCATTCTGGAAGGATTTATAAGAAACTATTATAAATAGTTTCCTATAGGGGAATGAGGAACTGCACAGATTTTTGATTACTTATTCAAAAGTTCATTTTAAAAATTGTGTTAAAGTATTTCTGGCATAAAATTTACTGTTTTGTTATGTTTTGTTTTTGCGATACTGATGTTGAATCCAGGTCCTTGCATGTCAAAGACAAGCACTGTACCACTGAGCTACACCCCAGCCCAGAATTTATAGATCTGTAGTATTAAGAACCTTCACAACCAGTGGCACATACCTGTCATCCCACCTACTTGAGAGACTGAGGCAAGAGGATACCAAGTTTAAGGACAGCCCTGCCAACTTAGCGAGGGTCTGTCCCAAAATAAAATTAGGGGGAAAAAAGTGGCTGAGTGTGTAGCTCAGTGGTAGAGTGCCTCTGGGTTCAATCCCCAGTACCACCAAAAAACAAAAATTGCTTTGTCTGTAACCATTACCACTCGTCATCTCCAGAACTTTTTCATCCTCCCCTGCTAAAATTCTGTACCTTTTAAATACTTACTCCACATTTCCCCCTTACCCTGGTAACCACCATTCTATTTTCTTTCTCTATAAACTTGACTACTCTAGGTACCTCATATAGATAGAGCCATACAATATTTGTCCTTTTGTGACAGATATATTTCACTTGGCATGTCTTCGGGTTTCATCCACATTGTAGCATGTGTCAGAATTTTCTTCCTTTTTAAGGCTGAATAATTTTTGAGTGTAAAAACCACATATTAGCTGGACATGGTGGTGCACGCCTGTAATCCCAGCAACTCGGGAGGCTAAGGCAGAATCATGAGTTCAAAGCCAGCCTCAGCAAAAGCGAGGTGCTAAGCAACTCTGTAAGACCCTGTCTCTAAATAAAATACAAAATAAGGCTGGGGATGTGGCTCAGTGGTTGAGTGCTCCTGAGTTCAATCCCTAGTACTAAAACAAAACAAAACAAAACAAATAACAAAAACCACACATATTATTTAGCTATTCATCAGTTGATAAACACTTAAGTTGCTTTCACCTTTTGGCTGCTGCTAAGAATCAAAAGTTAAAATTTGAGGGGCTGGGGTTATGGCTCAGTGGTAGCATGCTCGCCTGGCATGCGTGAGGCACTGGGTTCGATCCTTAGCACCACATTAAAAAAAATAAAGATATTCTGTTCACCTACAACTAAAAAATAAATATATTTTTTAAAAAGTTAAAATTTGAATAATAGTACTTTTAAGACCAGTGCCCCATTCTCAGGTGCAACAGGTACTTGACTTTTGGGATTCAGTTTGCTTTCATGAGGTAATTATGGACTCACAATTTTAATGATTCCCCTCTTGTGTTTTCTGTATCTTAATGTAAATCTTTAAGCACTGATCCTTTAATTATTTCAGCCAGTAGTTTTGACTGTTTTGGGGGATGTTTTTTAGTGGTACTGGATATTGAACCCAGGGTTTTACGCATGATAAGTGCATCCTCTACCACTGGGCTACACCCCAGCCCAGTGTTTTTGAACACTTTCTTCTGCCAGATTCTGTACAGAACTACAAAGCCAGAACTTTCTCTCAAGGAGTTTATAGTTGAATGTGTAAAACGATACATATATATACACAACTGTAGTATCAAGCACTGTGGTAAATTATAAAAAGATACATAAAGTAGTAGAAATTAAGAAAATTTCTTCAAGTGAAAACAACTAGAAAGCTTAAGTTTAAGATTCAAGTTACAAAAAGTGGAAAGTTACCGGGCATGGTGGTGCACGCCTGTAATCCCAGCACTTTGAGAGGCTGAGACAGGACAATTGTGAATTCAAAGCCAGCCTCAGCAATGGCAAGGTGCTAAGCAATTCAGTGAGACCCTGTCTCTAAATAAAATACTAAAGAGGGCTGGGAATGTGGCTCAGTGGTTGGGTACCCCTGAGTTCAATCCCTGGTACCAAAAACATAAAAATAAAAAAGTGGAAGGTTTCCAGGCATAGTGGTGCACACCTGTAATCCCAGCAACTTGAAAGGCTGAGGCAGGAGGATCATGAGTTCAAAGCCAGCTTCAACATCTTAGCAAAGCCCTAAGCAACTTAGCAAGACCTTGAATCTAAATAAAATATGAAAAGGGACTAGGGACATGGCTCCGTGGTTAAGCGCCCCTAGGTTCAATACCTGATACCAAAAAAAAAAAAAGTTAGAAGCTTGTCATAGACTTGTAAGCTTTGATAATTCTCCTGGCCACCCCAGTGTGAGGGGTGGGTGACTTTTAACCTCTGCAGTGGGCTCTCTTGCAGTTCAGCTGCTGTGGTGGGATTTCCTACAAGGATTGGTCCCAGAATATGTATTTCAACTGCTCAGAAGACAACCCCAGCCGTGAGCGATGCTCAGTGCCTTACTCCTGTTGTTTGCCTACCCCTAACCAGGTGAGCAAACATCCCACCTCATTTCCTTCTGGGTAATGATCTGGATTACTTTCTCAATAGCGCAGCTGCTGTTGGGACCCTCCATTCCCTGGCTTAACGAATCAGTTTTGTAGGGCATTTGTCAGGTGTTTTTCTTCTCCCCAATCTGAGGCTCTGTTCACCTTTTACTCTAGTAGTCCACGTGGGGGCTCAGAAGAGGCAGATCTAAAGCAAGAAGTGGACCAGACTTCTCAAAGGAGGGGAAGTGTGCTTTTAGCAATTTCCAACCCAGCATTCTTCAAAGATGTTCTCTAACAATTGAGGATTTTAGAAAGGGTGAGAGGCCCTAGGGCCCAAAACAAAAAGTATTTGAATGGAAGCCCCATTTAGCTTTTCAACTCTCTCCCCAGGCAGTGATCAACACTATGTGTGGCCAAGGTATGCAGGCTCTTGACTACTTGGAAGCTAGTAAAGTCATCTACACCACTGGCTGTATTGACAAGTTGGTGAACTGGATACACAGCAACCTATTCTTACTTGGTGGTGTGGCACTGGGCCTAGCCATCCCCCAGGTAACATACCCTGTAAGATTTGTAGGTCCCACAAATTCTGCAAAGACTCCTTTGTTTTGAGGAGGGAACCCTGGGGATCCACTGGGGTGTCAGGCACTGACATTGCTGAAGGGTAGGGGAAGGGATAGTGTTGACCATACTGGGAAGACTGAGTCAGGGAAACAAGGACATCACTCATTGCTAAGGACCCAATTCCCTTTGCTTCTCCCAGGTGGTGGGAATCCTGCTGTCCCAGATCCTCGTGAATCAGATTAAAGATCAGATCAAGCTACAGCTCTACAACCAGCAGCATCGGGCAGACCCATGGTACTGAGAATCCATCCTGCACCTCCTCACCATAGCGACAGGCAAGCCTCATCGACCAATAGCAGCAGGTGCTGAGAGCAGTACCCAATGGAGATCTGGATTCCATCCCCCCACCATTGATGACCCAGCGGGAGGAAGCAAACTCCAGATGGGCAGAAGGCAGGACACTAAGGTGGCTCAGGTCTCAGAAGGATGTGCCTCCTCCTCTCCTCAGTCCTCAGCATTGTGAAGAGTTATTTTGTATTGTTTCTAACCTTAAGCATTTGGGTTTATGTTTTTAAAGCTTTATTTGGGAAACAGAAGTTGCATAGAGAGTTGTGGGGAGTAGTAGCTGCTGCCTTTTCACTGAGGTACTACAACTGACAGCTCTCTTAGGGCTGCTATTGAGGTTGGTGGACATGCTTAGATGCTGCTGCCAGAGAGACCTGGCTGCAGAGAGTAGACACCAGCAGCCCTGCCTGGAGTCCAGTTGGCATGATATCAGCTCCAGCAGGGAAAGGAGTGGAGCAGGCAGTAGGGAGTGAGCATGGGGGTCGGTTGGGGACAGCTGTGTGTGTTGGGTAGGAGTGGAGAGGGGATATGTTTACCAAATGCCTGCCCTGCCATCCTCCCAGGTAGTCAGAGTGAGCTACATCCTGCTCCTCCCTCATTTCCGTGGAAACATGGCAGCAAGAGCAAGGGAGACAAGAGCTGCCAAGTCTATCCCCACCCCATCCCACCCCCTCTAAAAAAATTTGGAACCATGGTCCCTATACTCTGCAGTCAGCAGAAGTGGAACTGAGCCATACATGCCCTTGAATTTCTGTCCGACCCTCTCCAGCAAGTAAGGTTTTCTTTAACTTGGAAGTATGCAGAGGAGTGGTAACGCCCCCCCACCCCTATTCCCCCTGCACCAGAACCTAGTTTTTCTACAGTGTAAGAAGCAGGAATCTTGCTGGGGCTGGGGGAGCCAGAAGTGGCAATAAAAGTTTGTTGACGTGGGCTGAGCTGGCCTCAATGAATTTTCCATTCTGGCAACTAGAAGGGGAGAAGCAGAAGGGTCCAGACGGTGGGCCCTGCCTCCAGGAGGAGACTGGAGACTCTTCTAAATGCCACAGGACCTCCCTAGCCCCACACACCCCATCTACCTCAACCTTGCCCTCTCGGATCTGAGTAAGATCGAAAGATTCCCAGTTCTGATTTGGGAACGGTGTCATTTTATCCTAAAACCGGACGTTAATTATTTTTTCGAATTAAGTTGCCACCCAAAACTTTGGCTGCGGTAGAGAGCCTCTCCGCCGGATCAGGGAGGGAGATGAGACGAAGAAGGCCATCTCTTCTGCCTGGTGGAGGCCCGCTGGCCAGCTTCTCCATCTCCATCTTCATCTTAACTTGCTGGGGATCCGCAGCCCACCCTGGCTTAGGAAAGACTCAGAAAACATCTTGAACTGTGCGGGGGCTTTGTCCGGCGGGAGCAGCGTGCGGGGCGGGGCGGGGCTGGCGGCGCCTCTGGGGGCGGGGTGCGCGGCTCCGTGGGTGGTCCCCGCCCAGCAGGGGCCGGCCGGGCGGTGGGGGCTGGGGCTGTGGGGGCGAGAGAGGCGGAGAGCATGCCCCGAAGTCCCCTCGCCGACCTCTGCTATTGCGGGTTCAGACTAGGGGCTCGGCCTGACCGGGGAAAGCCTGGAAAGAATCCTGCGGTGCTGGCGGAGGAGTCGCGAGCTGCCCCCGCCCCCAATGTCTCTTCGGCTAGCCTTCTGCTCCTGGAGGGCGCCTTTCCAGCAGCCGCCTGGGATCGGGCCAATGTTTAGCTCCCAGCTAGTAACAGAACGGAAAGAAAAAATAAAATCATCACGAATGTAAAAGTAACGGCCTCTTATTCTGGGAGGGAAGAGCAAAAAAGTGCGCTTTCTTGGCAACGTGCGTTTCTTGCCTAGTGCCAGAGACACTCATTTTATACTTTGCCTCCTTTCAGTGACTTGGACCCAGAAGTCGGCGTTTTGAATTAGGGACTGGGGTAGGGTACCCTCCCGGTCTAGCCGTTTTTGAGGAGCTCACCCTGAAGCAAGCTCTGCTTGGGTCTCTTGGAGAAAGTTAGAGACCAGAGACAGTGGTTCCCCAGAACCAGGATTCAAATCCGGGTTTCTTAAACTCTGCTTTGACCAGAGTCTTATGTCTCTGTCTCTAGCCTTCTGACCTGGACTAAGGGCTTGGAATTTCTGCTCATGTCTCAAACTTTAAAATTCCCTGAGCAAATGTCCAAGCACTTGTAGGGCAGTTCGCTGTTTCTTAGCTAGATTCCAGTTTGTAGTGCTCTGGTTCCCAGACCCTCTCCGCTTTTCTCTTTGGCCTGAAGCGAGGGGAGAAAATGTCCCAGTTTTGTTTTGTGATACTGGAGATTGAACCAAGGAAAGTTCTACCTCTGAGCTACACCCCATCCCTTTTTATTTTTTATTTTGAGACAGGGCCTCGCTAAGTTGCTCAGGCTGGCCTCTTGCCAGCCTCCTGCCTCAATCTCCCGAAGTAACTGGGATATCCAGGCCCAGCAAATGTCCCCGTTTTTAAAATTTTCTCATTGTTATTTCATGTTCTGTTGAAGTTGTACCCCGAGTTTTCATCTGTTTCTTGTAATCCAAGTCCCAAACAGATGGACTTCAGTTTAGAACAGCTAATCAGGCCCCAAAGGTGGGTGAATGGAAGGAGATTCTTGGGAACAACAGAAATGAACCTGGGTGGGCAGAAGTGGAAGACAAAAGTCTGAAGATTGGTGAAAACCTGGCTAGATGGCATGGCAAGAAAGGTGCCAGTGGATTCAGTGGGCCTCCTACCCTCCAACTAAACAAGGACCTGTATCCAGGAGAACAGATTTGCAGAAATTCTGATTCCCTCTCTAGTTGTTTCTTATTGCTGCTATCACAAATTGCCACAAATTCGATTTCATAACTTAAAACAACACACGTTTGTTGTCTTACTGTATTGGAGGTCAGAAGTCCAAAATAGGTCTCACTGAGTTAAAATCAAGGTGTGATTAGGGCTGCCTTCCTTTTGAAGGCTCCAGGGAAGAATCCATTTTGCCAGCTTCCAGAGACCATTCACATTCCTTGGTGTGTTCCCTTTCTCCATCTCCAGAACACCACTCCAGCTTCTTTTGTCATAGCTCCTTTCCCTCTAACTCTCCTACCACCTTCTTATAAGAGCCTTGTGATTATTACAGGCCCACCTGGATTATCCAGGGTGATCTTCCCATTTTAAGATTCTTAATTTAGCCACATCTATAAAATCCCTTTTACTATGTAAGATATACACAGGTTCTGGGGATCAGGACATGGACATTTTGGAGTAGCCATTATTTAACCTATTATTTTCCCCTGTCCAGTCTCATGCTTAAGATGAGGGACCTTGGGAATGAGCGAACACTGAATTGTGGCAAGAGGGAGGTAGGTGTTCTTTGTCACTAGTAACTACCTGACATGTATTGATTTCTTGCTATCTGCCAGGCACATGTTTACTATGAAGTTTAATATGCAGCCTTATTATTTTCTGACTCACTCTCATCCTGAAAACCAGATATATTAACTGGGCCAGGGACCAGTTTCAAAAAGGGGACAACACAGCTTTTTCCACCAGAATAATTCTCCTGGTCTTTTATTCTAAAAAGATCAGGAACATTATGTAAATACCTCCCTTCGCTCAGAAATAAGTTCATGGTAGGCGCAGTGGCACATGCCTGTAATCCCAGTGGCTTCGGAGGCTGAGGCAGGAGGATGGCGAGTTCAAAGCCAGCTCAGCAAAAGTGAGGCGCTAAGCAACTCAGTGAGACCCTGTCTCTAAATAAAACACAAAATAGGGCTGGGGATGTGGCTCAGTGGCCGGGTGCCCCTGAGTTCAATCCCTGGTTCCCCCCCTTCCCAGAAAAAAAGAAATAAGTTCATGGTAATTAGATATTACAGGTTGCCATAGATAAAGCATTTCACAGAGGGCATAAAATAACGATTAACCATGTTCTAGAACTCAGATGAGAAATTAAGCCTCCAGAGTCTTCTCACTCTGTGCCAGAAAATTGGTAAATCAATCAGATAAATAAATGAGCATAGAAATTCCAGAAATATTTTTGAACATCAGTATTCACTGTCTAATTAATAGAAAGCAACAGTGAGCCGGGCATGGTGGCACACGCCTGTAATCCCAGCACTTTGGGAGGCCGAGACAGGAGAATCACGAGTTCAAAGCCAGCCTCAGCAACTGCGAGGTGCTAAGCAACTCAGTGAGACCCTGTCTCTACATAAAACACAAAATAGGGCTGGGGATGTGGCTCAGTGGCCAAGTGCCCCTGAGTTCAATCCCTGGTACTAAAACAAACAAACAAACCAACAACAAAAAATGCAAGCAATAGTGACTAGTAAAGGGTAATCACCAATAAAAATTTTTAGGTAAATGGATTATAGTTTGGAAAATAAAAATCAAACGATGTCATAGCTCTGAGGAGATGGGTGGATGAATTTCTGGATTATCTGCCCAACTCATAATGATTCTTCTTTAGAAACTAGTCCTCCGACCCCCAAGCCCTAGGGGCAAATGGCAAGGAATCACATTTGTACAATAAAACCTGGTCCCCTAAGACATAGCTGATTGGGTCAGGCTTGGGCACTGTATGTGTTTCCTGAGGCTGCCATAACGAAGTGCCACAAACCAGGTGGCTTAAAACAACAGAAACATATTGCCTCCCAGTTTTGGAGGCTAGAAGTATGAAATCAAGGTGTTGGCAGGTCATGCTCCCTCTGAAGCCTCAGGAGAAGGGTCCTCCTTTGCCTCATGCAGATTCTGGTGGCCACAGGTGTTCCTTGGCTGGTGGCAGTGTAACTATGAACTCTTTTCATGTTCACATGCCCTCTTCCCTCTTCTGCGTCTGTGTCCCAGTTACCCTCTTCTTATATGGACATCTGTCATTGAATTAAGAACCCACCCTACTCCAGTATGTCCTCATCATACCTGATTACATCTGCAACTACACTATCTCCAAATAAGGTTACATTCTGAGTTGGGGGAGATGTTAGGGCTTTTTTTGTCTTTTTTGGGTGGACACAATTCAACCCATAACAGGCTTGTAATCTATATTGTGCCCAAGTTCCTTCCTTGGGACTTTGGAAAGGAGATTTTATTCACCACAGGAAGCTGAAGTTCAGCCCTCTTTGACTTCATGGACTAAATAGCAAAGAATGTCGGTTTGCAGAAAGAGAAGAATGAGACAGAGTGAAGGTGAGGTGGGAAGGTGGAAATCAAAGGGGCAGACAAGGAATCCTGGAAGCAGTTTTCCTCTATGGTCCCAAACTTTTCTGCTGCTCTACTACTTTCCTGCCATGGCCTCCCTGAGATACCCTGTGTGCTCGCAGTAAGCCTGTTTTTTCTTCTTTTTGGTACTGGGGATTGAACTCAGGGGTACTCAACCACTGAGCCACATCTCCAGCCCTATTTTGTGTTTTATGTAGAGACAGGGTCTCACTGAGTTGCTTAGTGCCTCGCCCTTGCTGAGGCTGGCTTTGAACTCGCGATTCTCCTGTTTCAGCCTCCCAAAGTGCTGGGATTGCAGGTGTGTGCCACCGAGCCTGGCTTCAGCTTGGTTTCTTATAAGCAAAGGTAGTAGAAAAGCTAGAATAGAGCAAAATGCTATTTGTTTTCTGTTGATGCTATAAAAACTTAACCTCAAATGTCATGCATAAGACAACTATATATACAGTTCTAGAGTTTCAGAAGTCTGATAAGGGTCTTTTTGGGTAAAAATCGAGGTGTTGACAGGGCTGCATTTCTTTCTGGGAGTTCCAGGGGAGAATCTGTTTCCTTATGTTTCAATTTCTTGAGGCCACCTCCATTCCTTGGTTGGTGGTCCTCTTCCTCCATCTTCAAAGTCAGCAATGGCAGGTTAGGTCCTTCTCACACTACCATCTCTCCGGTTCTCTGCAACTAAGAAAGGTTTTCCCACTTTTAAGGACTCGTGTGATTACACTAGGGCCATTTGTATAACCAGGCCGCTTTCCCCAGTAGTTGTTTTGTAGCACTAGGGATTGAACACAGGAATGCTCTCATCTCTGAGCTATATCCTCAGCCCATTTTTAAAAAATTGAGACATGATCTCACTAAGTTGTCGAGATTGACCTTGAATTTTTAATCCTCCTGCCTCAGCCTTCTGATTACTGGGATTACAAACTCACTAAGCTCAACGTTTATTTGGTTTGGTACTGGGGATGGAACCCAGGGTGATCTATATCTCCAGCTATTTATTTATTTGTTTGTTTGTTTATTTAAGGCAAGGTCTCACTATGTTGCTCAGGCTGACCTGAAACTTGCTATCCTCCTGCTCCAGCCTCCCAAATTGCTGGGATTACAGGTATGTGCCACCATGCCAGGCTCAAGTTTCATAATTTCATCACATGTATCTGCAGAATCCCTTGTGAGGTAACATGTTCTCAGGTTCTGGGGATTAGGATGTGGAAATCCTTCAAACCCATTATTTTGTCAACCACAAATGTAAAATGAAATATATCATGACCATTTGTGGTAAGATAGATGGCTAAAAAATTAATGGTGTTTGTACTGTTTCTTTTCCTTACAAAATTGCTTCACTTCATTTGAACAACTCATGCTGAACCCCTGGCCTACTGAAGTTCTTTTTAAAGAACACAGGGTCAACTTTGTCAGATTCAAGGACCTTTATTTAGCTGCCTTCTCAGAGTTGAAGTTTTAACCATCCCAGAAAGACACTAAATGAAGACATACTCCCGAAAGACCCAGTGGCAGCCAGGGAGGAATGAACTAAACGGGATGAAATGTATGTTCCTCACTGAAGAATTCCTATTCCGTTTACTGAAATGTAATTGCAAAAAAAAAAAAAAAAAAAAAAAGGGACGATTTTAAAAGAAATTGAAATCTCTGAACAGAGAGTCTGGGGTGGATTTTTGTTTTTTGTTTTTTGTTTTGGTTTTGGTGCTGGGGATTTAACCTAGGGGCACTTTACCACTGAGCCATATTCCCAGCCCTTTGTTATTTTTTATTTTGAGACAAGGTTTCTCTGAGTTGCTGAGGGCCTTGCTAAGGAGCTGAGGCTGGCGATCTGCCTGCCTCAGCCTCCTAAGTTGCTGGGATGGGGTGGATATCTTGATAAAGGTTTTGTTTCTGGCAGGGACTGTAAGGTTTAAATGAAATGGACACCTATAGGAAACTAGGTAAACCTTTGCATTCCTTCAACAAATATAGTGTGTCGGGTGATATTCTTACACTGAGAGAGAACATACCAAGTTCCTGCTCTCCCAAGTTCACACTGCCCAGAGAAGACAGATTTATACAAATATGTTATGTGTGATACATTATATGTACTATAAAGTCAGCTAGAGATGTTGGCTATGAACAAAAAGCCGACTAAGAAAATAGAGAATATGGAATGTTATTCTGAATGAGGCATTTCCAAAAACTGCTTTTTTTTAAGAAAATAATTTTTTATTTTGAAATTACTGTAGACTCACAGGGGGCTGCAAAGAAATACCCAGGGAAGGTCCCACAAACCTTTCCCAGTTCTCTCACAGTGTTAGCGTCTTATACAATTATAGTACAAATATCAAAATCAAGGAATTCACCTGGTAAAATACACAAAGTTTATTCCAATTTTACCAATTATACATGCATAGCTCCATATAATTTGATCACGTGGGAAGGCTTGCATAATCACCACTACAATTAAGGAACTCAACTGTGTAAGTAAGTTATATCTCCACAAACTGTTTTTTTAAAAAAAATACTCAGGCTGGAGATGTAGCTCAGTGGGAGAACACTTGCCTAGCATGCAGGAGGCCCTGAATTCAATCCCCAGCACTACAAAAAAAAAAAAAAACCCACAAAAAAACCATAATCAAAAAACTCAACTGTGCCATTATCACAAGATACATGGGTGTTGCCCCTCTGTAGCCACACCCATCTCTCCCTGCCATCACCAACCCCTAGCAACCACTAATCTGTTCTTCATCTCTATAATTATGTTATTTCACGAATGTTACGGAGATGGAATCATGAATCCCCTTTTTACCCAGTTTTTTTTTTTCCAACCTAGCATAATTCCTTTGAGATCCATCCAAGTCGTTACGTGTATCAATAGGGAGTACCTTTTTATTTCTGAGTAGTATTCCATGGTATGGATGAGCCATAGTTTGTTTAACCACTCACCCATTAAAGGACATTTGGTTGGTTTCCAGTTTGGAGCTATTACAAATAAAACTACTATGAACGTTTGTGTACAAGTTCCTACGTGAAAATAAATCTTCATTTCTCTTGGATAAATGCCCAGGAGTGTGATTGCTGGTTCATATGGTAAGCTTTTGTATGTTTGCTTTTTTTTGTTTTTCCAGAAACTGACAAAACTCTTTTCTAGAGTGGCTGCATCATTTTATGTTCCGCAGCAATGTTTGAGTGATCCAGTTTCTTTACAGCCTTGCCAGCATTTGGGATTAATCACGTGTGTGTGTCTGTGTGTGTGTTGCTGGGGATCCAAGCCAGGGCCTCATGTGTGCTAAGCAAACACTGTACCACTGAGCTATACCAGTTTTAGCCATTTTGATAAGTATATGGTGTTATCTCATTGTGGCTTAATTTGCATTTCTCTAATGGTTAACTACATTGAAAATCTTTTTATGTGTTCATATGACATCTATATATTCTCCTTTTCCTTTTTTTCTTCTTCCTTCCTGCCTTTCTTTCTTTCCTTTTTGAAGATGGGTTCTCACTATATTACCCAGGCTGGTCTCAAACTCATGGGCTCAAGTGATCCTCCCACCTGAGCCTCCCAAATAGCTGGGACTATCGGCACACGCTATTCTCTTTGATGAGATGCCTGTGCTTGTCTTTTGCCCATTTTCTAATTGGATAGTTTGTTTTTTTAAATTGCAAGTTATATGTGTGTGTGTATACCAAATATGAAGCCTTTGTTGAACATACAGTTTGCAAATATATTCTCCCAATATGCAATTTATCTTTTTTAAAATTAATTTGGGGGGGGGGTGGATATGGCATTAACACATGCTGGGCAAATGCCCTACCACAGATCTACAACCCCAGCTCTCTTTTCATTCTTTTTGTTGTTGTTGTTGTTGTTGTTTTGGTACCAGGAATTGAACTTAGGGGCACTCGACCACTGAGCCACATCCCCAGCCCTACTGTGTGTTTTATGTAGGGACAGGGTCTCACTGAGTTGCTTAGCGCCTCACTGCTGCTGAGGCTGGCTTTGAACTCGCCATTCTCCTGTCTCGCGATTCTCCTTTCTCAGCCTTTCAAAGTGCTGAGATTACAGTCTTCAATATTTTGAAAGTATCTTTTTCAGAGAAAAAGTTTTAGCCGGGCGCGGTGGCGCAAGCCTGTAATCCCAGCACTTAGGGAGGCTGAGACAGGAGAATCGCAAGTTCAAAGCCAGCCTCAGCAACAGCAAGGCACTGAGCAACTCAGTGAGACCCTGTCTCTACATAAAACACAAAATAGGGGTGGGGATGTGGCTCAGTGGTCGAGTACCCCTGAGTTCAATCCCCAGTACCAAAAAAAAAAAAAAAAAAAAGAGTGCACAGAGAAGAAGTTTTTAATTCTGATGTGGTCCAACACAGCAATGTATCACTACTCTCTCTTCTAGGTGGTGCTTTGGTGTCATGTCTAAGAGCTCTGTGCCTGATATAAGTTCTGATGATTTCTTCCTATGTTGTTTTCTAAGATTTTTATAGTTTTAATTTTGCATTTACATCCATGATTTGTTTTGAGTTAGTTTTTATTTAAGGTATGAGGTTCAGGCTGAGTTTCTTTTCTTTTTTTTGGCCTAAGAATATCTAATTGCCCCATACCATTTTTTGAAAAAATTCCCTTTTCTTATGTTGCATTTTTGTTTTTAGATTTATTTGTTCTAATTAGTTATACATGACAGTAGAATGCATTTTGATACATTATACATAAATGGAGTATAACTTCTCGTTCTTCTGACTATGTGTGAAGTAGAATCACACCGGTCGTGTAATCATATGTGTACATAGGGTAATAATGTTCAATTCATTCTACTATTCTTCCTATCCCCACACCCACTTCCTTTCCTTTACTCCCCTTTGCCTCATTCAAAGAACTGCTATTTTTCCCTAGCCACCCCCCACCCTTGCTTATTGTGAATTAGCACCCAAATATCAGAAAAAACATTCAGCCTTTGGTTTTTGGATTGGCTCATTTTGATTAGTATGATATTCTTCAGCACCATCCATTTACCTGCAAATGCCGTAATTTCATTCCTCTTTAAGGCCGAGTAATATTCCATTGCATGTATATAGAACATTTTCTTTATCCATTCATCTGTTGAAGGGTATCTAGGATGGTTTCATAGTTTATTGTGAATTGAGCTGCTATAAACTTTGATGTGGCTGTGTCACTGTAGCATGCTGATGTTAAATCCTTTGGGTATAAACCTACGAATGGGATAGCTAGGTCAAATGGTAGTTCCATTCCAAATTTTTGGAGGATTCTCCATACTGCTTTCCAAATGCAGTAATGGTTGCACCAATTTGGAGTTTCATCAGCAATGTATGAATGAACCTTTTCCCCCATATCCTCGCCAACATTTATTGTTCCTTGTATTCTTGATATTGCCATCCTGACTGGAATGAGATGAAATCTTAGAGTAGTTTTGATTTGCATTTCTCTAATTACTAGAGATGTTGAACGTTTTTTCACGTATTTGTTGATTGATTGTATTTCTTCTTCTGTGGAGTGTCTGTTTACTTCTTTAGCCCATTTATTGATTGGGTTATTTGGTTTTTTGGGTGTTAATTTTTTTTTAGTTCTTTATATATTCTGGAGATTAATGATCTATTTGAGGTGCATGTGGTAAAGATTTTCTCCCATTACATAGGCTTTCTCTTCATGTTACTGTTTCCTTTGCTGAGAAGAAGCTTTTTAGTTTGAATCTATCCCATTTGTTGATTCTTGATTTTATTTCTTGTGCTTCAGGAGTCTTGTTAAGGAAGTTGTTTCTTAGGCCAACATGGTGAAGATTTGGGCCTACTTTTTCTTCCATTAGGCGCAGGGTCTCTGTTGTAGTGCCTAAGTCTTTGATCCACTGTGAGTTGATTTTTGTGCAGGGTAAGAGAGAGGTTTTTGTTTGTTTGTTTGTTTGTTTGAGATAGGGGTTTAGTTTCATGTTGCTACATATGAATTTCCAGTTTTCCCAAAACCATTTGTTAAAGAGACTATCTTTTCTCCAATGAATGCTTTTGGTGCCTTTGTCTAGTATGAGATAACTGTATTTATGTGGATTTGTCTCTGTGCCTTCTATTCTGAACCATTGGTCTGTGTGTCTGTTTTGGTGCCTATACCATGCCATTTTTGTTACTGTTGCTCTGTAGTATAGTTTAAGGTCTGGTGCTGTGATGCCTCCTGCTTCAATCTTCTTGCTAAAGATTTCTTTGGCTATTTTGGGTCTTATTTTTCCAAATGAATTTCATGATGGCTTTTTCTATTTCTATGAAGAATGTCATTGGGATTTTAATAGGAATTGCATTAAATCTGTATAGCGCTTTTGGTAATATGGCCAAAATTGTCAAAATTAATATTTTGACAATATTAATTTTGCCTATCTAAGAACATGGAAGAGCTTTACATCTTTTAAGGTGTTCTTCAGTTTCTTTCTTTAGTGTTCTATAGTTTTCATTGTGGAGGTCTTTCACTTTTTTTGTTAGATTGATACCCAAGTATTTTATTTTATTTTTTAAAGGTTATTGTGAATGGGATAGTTTTCCTAATTTTTCTTTCAGTGGAATCATCACTGATGCATAAGAACATGTTTGATTTATGGGTGTTAATTTTATGTCCTGTTACTTTGCTGAATTCATTTATTAGTTCTGGAAGTATTCTAGTGGAATTTTTTGGATCTTCTAAATATAAAATCATGTCATCGGCCAATAGTGATAGTTTGAGTTCTTCTTTTCCTATTTGTATCCCTTTAATTTCTTTCGTCTAATTACTCTGACTAGAGCTTTCAAGACTATGTTGAATGAAAGTGGTGGTAGAGGGCATCCTTGTTTTGTTCCAGTTTTTAGAGGGAATTCTTTCAATTTTTTTCCATTTAGAATAATGTTGGCCTTGTGTTTAACATAGATAGCTTTTACAATTTTGAGGTATGTTCCTACTATCCCTAGTTTTTCTAGTGTTTTGAACATGAAGGGGTGCTGTATTTTGTCAAATGCTTTTTCTGCATCTATTGATGCAGGGGTTGTAGCTCAGTGGTAGAGTGCTTGCCTCCCACATGTGAGGCACTGGATTCAATCCTCAGAACCACATAAAAATAAATAAATAAAGGGTATTGTGTCCATCTACAAATAACAAAGTAATAATAATTGGGCATATTTGTGAGTCTATTTCTGGGTTCTGTATTTTGTTTCATAGGAGTCTGCCAGTACCACACTGTCTTGATTGCTGTAGCTACATGGTCAGCTTTAATATTGAAAAATGAGAAATTATTCTTCCCACTTTATTCTCTTTAAATTGCCTTGAGCCAGGCATGGTGGCGCACGCCTGTAATCTCAGCACTTTGGGAGGTTGAGACAGGAGAATTTTAGAATACATTTTCAATGTCTACAAAAAAACTTACTGGAATTTTTTAAAGTCAAGAACAATATTTATAAAAGTTGTTTATAAGAATATTATACACATCTGCACATACATATCTTGACATTTTGTAACAAATTTAAATAGTTTCTCCACCTTGTACAGACTGGGGTTTTTTGGTTTATTTATTTATTTATTTATTTATTTGGCAGTACTGGGCCCTCTACCACTGAGCTATTTCCCTAACCCTTTTTTTTTTTTGTACCGAGGATTGGACTCAACTACTGAGCCACATCCCCAGCCCTATTTTGTGTTTTATGTAGAGACAGGGTCTCACTGAGTTGCTTAGCACCTCGCCATTGCTGAGGCTGGCTTTGAACTCGCGATTCTCCTATCTCAGCCTCCCTAAGTGCTGGGATTACAGGCTTGAGCCACTGCGCCTGGCTGTCCCTAACCCTTTATATATTTTATTTTGAGACAAGGTCTCACTAAGTTGCCTAAGCCTTGAACTTAAGATCCTCCTGCCTCTGCCTCCTATCCCAGTAGCTGAGATTAAAGGTGTGCACCCCCTTTCCTGGCTACTGCTTTTCCAAAATCATCTCTATCATAAATTCTCACCAGAGCCACAATTCATCCTCCTGAACAATTTGTTTTTCTGTTGGGGAGAGTTAATTGTCTGAAAAACGATTAATAACAACCAGAAGGAAAAGATATTATTTTTGCCAGATTTTCATTGCTGTGACAAAAATACCTGAGAAAAACAACTTACAGGAGAAAGGATTTATTTGGCTCATAGTTTTAGAATTTTCAGTCCATGGTCACCTGGCTCCATACTTTCTAGGCTTGAACGAGGGAGAACATCATGGTGGGGAGCAGGTGGTAGAGGAAAGCTGTTTACCTCATGGCAGCCAGTATCAGGGAGAAGAGCTGGGGACAAAATATAGTCCCCAAAATGTCACCCCCAAGGACCCACTCCCTTCAATTAGCTCCCACCTGCTACAGTTTCCACAACTTCCTAGTGTTCCATTTATCTGTGAATCTATCCATGGTTTAATCCATTCATGAGGTTACAGGCTTCATCATCCCATCCCTTCCCCAAAGCCCCACCTTCAAACACTGCTGCTGAACCTTTGGGGCACATTCAGATCTAAACCATAACAGCCATTAACAATGATATTAACATTCAGTTCAGTTGAGAATTGGTGCAAATTCTATTTATTCTCCAGCCAGTGGAGCTGAGATGCTGAAGCCAGATGGCAGGCTGAGAAGTGGGACTCATACTAGATATGCTGTGGAGATCCTGCCATCCCCGCTCCATAACCAGGCCCAGAGTTGTGGAGCTCAGCAGTCCTTTTAGCTGTTAGCTCCTTGCTGAGATTCTGATAGGAACTATGTTAAATGAGAGGTTTAGGAAAACCAATTTAGGAAAAATTTACATTTTTTATTTTTTACTACACTGAATCTTCCAATCCATGGACACGGTATGTCTCTCCAAGGATTTAGATTGCCTTTGTTTTCTTTCATCAGCATTTAAAATATTTCATCATATAAATCCTGTGTGTGTGTGTTTGTGTGCTTGTTGTGTGTTACTAGAGATGGAATCCATAGGTGCTCTACCTCTGAGCTAAATCCCTAGCCCTTTTTAAATTTAAATTTATTTTGAGACAGGATCTTGCTAAGTTATTCAGGCTGGCCTTGAACCTGTGATCCTCCTGCCTCAACCTCCCAAGTTGCTAGGATCATAGGTGTGGTCCAACATACCAGACTTGTTTGATTTGTATTTGTAAGGAATGCCTTCTGGAGGAATGCCATGTTTGAGTGGCCCTGCATGAAGTGAGAAGACAAGAGTAGGCATAGGTGCAAAGGTCTTGAGACAGGGACTTGTAAGGACCAGAAGAACAGCACATGTGAGGTGGTATGAGCTAAAAGTGTGGCAGCAAAGGAGATGCAAGTGGTTAGCAGGCATCAGCAGCACCTTGGTGGAGTTCCGATGAGAAATGGGAACTTTACTCCAGGTGTGATGAGATGCCACCAGAGAGTTTTGAGCACAAGAATGATAGGATCTGACATATTTTCTCTTTCTGGTCCTGGGGATTGAACCACTGAGCTACATTCTCCAACTGTTTTTATTTATTTTATTTATTTATTTTGAGACAGTTTTGCCAAGTTAATTGGGATTACAAATGTGTAATACCACGCCCAGCAATCTGTGACTCAGGTGAGGGTGGCATCTTGTGGGGGGGAGGAGTTAGAATTCAAGGACATTCTTTCCTTTTTTTTTTTGGTACTGGGGATTGAACTCAGGGGAACTAGACCACTGAGCCACATCCCCAGCCCTATTTTGTGTTTTATGTAGAGATAGGGTCTCACTGAGTTGCTTAGCACCTCGCCATTGCTGAGGCTGGCTTTGAACTCGTGATTCTACTGTCTCAGCCTCCCAAAGTGCTAGGATTACAGGCCTGAGCCACCGCGCCTGCCTAGAATTCAAGCATTTTCTTAGGTATGTCTATTAGGATTTAATGATGTGAGATGTTAGAGAAAGAGAAGTCAAGGGTGATGCCAAGGTTTTTGGCCTGTGCATCTGGGTAAACAGCGGTGCCGAGAAGAAGGGGGTAGTGGGGGAGGAGTGTGTGTGTGTGTGTGTGTGTGTGTTTTGGTTTGGTTTTGGGCAGTGTAAGGGATCAAACTGAGACTTGCATGCTAGGCAAGTGCTCTACCATTAAGCTACATCTGAGAACTGCATTATAAAAACAATTGTCACTGCCCAGAAAAGTCTTGAAACCTGGTATCAAAGTGTGCAAAGACTAGTATGAGGGTAAGATTAACCTTTCCCCAACTAGACCCATTTCTAGAATGTTGATGACTAGTGGACTTTTAGGAACCACTAAGATGGCAACAGAGGAAAGCCAGCTTCAGCAATGGCGAGGCGCTAAGCTACTCAGTGAGACCCTGTCTCTAAATAAAATACGAAATAGGGCTGGGGATGTGGCTCAGTGGTCGAGTGCCCCTGAGTTCAATCCCCGGTACCCTACCCCCCCAAAAAGATAGGGGAAATAAGTGTCAAACACTTAAGGACCAAACTTTTCATGTTACTTCGTATTAATGCTCATTAGACTTTTCATGGCTACATAGTAATACCTTTATCCTTTTTTTCTTTTAATTGTAGTGAAAATATATATATATATATAGCATTTATAGTTTTAACCAGTTACCATCCAATGGCATTTTTTAAAAAAACTTCTATACCTAATGAATAATAATTCCATTTTCTGTCTCCCTACTCTCAACCCTCGAAATCTGTATTCTGCTTCTATCTATATGGACTTGCTGATTCTAGATGCCTTTTGTGTCTGTCTTATTTCACTAACCATAATATTTTCTTGTTGTCCATGCAATACCATATATCAAAATTTCATTTCTTTTCCTTTTTTTTTTTTTTGTTTGGAGGGGCAGGTGTGCTGGGGATTGAATCCAGGACCATGAGCATGCTAAGCAAACACTCTACCACTAAGCTATATCCCCAGCCCTAAATATTCTTTATTTCCACAAAATTCAATCTATTTTTCTTTTACTGCCTATAATTTTTATATCATATCCATGAAATCGTTGCTAGATCCAATGTCAATCAGATTTTCCCCAATGTTTTTGTTTAAGGGTTTTATAATTTTAGCTCTTAAATTTAGGTTTTTAATCCATTTTGCGTTAATTTGTATATATCATGTGTATTCATTTGTTTTTAGTTGTTATGAAAATACTCCAGGCTGGGTAAGTTATAAAGAAAAGAGGCTTACTTTGGCTCACAGTTCTGTCCAAAATTGGGCAGGTGCCTCACACTGCATCATAACATGGTGTCTGGCATTATATGGCTGGAGCATGTGCCAGATGGAGGTGGGGGTGGGTGGGTCACATGATTAAAAGAAGCAAAAAAGCATACAGAGGAAACTGAACTGGTTTTATAACAAACTGCTCAGCCAGGTGTGATGGCGTGCACCTGTAATCTCTTTGGGAGCACTTCGGAGGCTGAGACAGGAGAATTGCGAGTTCAAAGCCAGCCTCAGCAATGGCAAGGTGCTAAGCAACTCAATGAGACCCTGTCTCTACATAAAACACAAAATAGGGCTGGGGATGTGGCTCAGTGGTCTAGTTCCCCTGAGTTCAATCCCCAGTACCTCCCGCCAAAAAAAACTGTTCAAGTTGGGGCGCAGTGGTGCACACCTATTCAGGAGGCAGAGGCAGGAGGATTGCAAGTTCAAGACCAGTTTGGGTAACTTGGCAAGACTTTGTCTCAAAATTTTCAAAAAAAAAAAAAATTAAAGGGTTGGGAATGTCAAGTGCTTATGTTAGCATGCATGAGGCACTACATTTAATCCCTAGTACTGAAGAAAAAAACAACTTAACTTTTTTTTTTTAGTTGTTGATTGACCTTTCTTTATTCATTTATTTATATGCAGTGCTGAGGATCAGTGCCTCCCACATGTGAGGCAAGCATTCTAGCACTGAGCCACAATCCCAGCCCAAAAAAACCGAACTTTTAAAAAAATTTTTTTAGTTGTAGATGGGCATAATACCTTTATTTATTTATTTATTTTTATGTGGTGTTGAGGTTCGAACCCAGTGCCTAATACGTGCTAGGCAAGCATACTACCACTGAGCCACAACTCCAGCCCCAAAACCCAGCTTTAACAACCTGTTCAGTCCAGTCCCATGAGACCTAATCCAGTCTCAGAAAACTAACCCAATCTCAAGAAAAACATTAATCCATCCTGAGAGTTCCCCCAACATGACTCCAAATGTCTCTTAAGGGTCCTACCACCTCAATACTGTTACACTGGGGAATTAAGCCTCAACATGAGTTGGAGGGAAAAACCACATTCAAATCATAGCATCATGTAAGGGAAAGTTCCAACTTCATTGTTTTGCATGTGGATATTCAGTTTTCCCAGCACTATTTGTTGAAAAGATAGTTTTCCATAAAGTTGTATTGAGCACCTTTATTGAAAACCTATTGGCCATATATGTGAAGATTCATTTCTAGACTTTCTGTACTGTTCTGTTGTCCTATATGTTTTCCCCTTTTTTCCTCTTGGTGGTACTGTGGATTAAAGCCAGAGATCCTCTACCATTGAGCTACACCCCAATCCCTTTTTAATTTATTTTGAGACAAGTTGTCACTAACTTTCCCAGGTTGGCTTTGAACTTGAATCCTTCTGCCTCAGCTCTTGAGTCACAGGGATTACAGGTGTGTGCCACTGTGCTCAGCTGGTACCATAGTATAGTACATTCTGAAATTGGAGTCCTTCAATTTCATTCTCTTTTTCAAGATTGCTTTGGCTAGTGGAGGCCCCTTGTAATTCCGCATTAATTTGAGGATTGGCTTTTTTCATTTCTATAAAAGAAGCTTTTGGAATATTTTTAGGGATTTATATGGAATCTGTAGTTCAATTTGTGTAGCACTAACCTCTTAGCAATGTTAAGTGTTCCTATCTTCAATGTATTGTCATTGATTTAGTTCTCCTTTATTTCAGTAACATTTTGTAGTTTTCAGGGTATAGTATTTTGTTTTCCATGGTTAGATTTATTCTGAGTATTTAATTCTTTTACAGTTGTAAATGTAATAAGTGTCTTAATTTGTAGATGCATAGGAATACAACTGGTAATTTCCTGATTTGAGGAAAGGGAAAAAAAGGCTCAGAATGAGTTCCTGAGTGGTGCTTGACTAGTAAGCACTAACTCAGGGCTTTAACTCCAAATCTACCATGCTACCCCTCTGAGGTCGTATATCTGGTTCTTTTGCATTTTCCCCCTGCCTTTTTTTTTTTTGTTGTTTAAATATTTTTCAGTTATACATGGACACAATGTCTTTATTTTGTTACTTATTTTTATGTGGTGCTGAGGATCCAACCCAGTGCCTCACAGGTGCAAGGCAAGCGCTCTACACAAGCACTGAGCCACAACTTCAGTCCCTCCCCTTACCTTTTGACTCAGTGTTCTTAGTTGCAAAATAGAAAACACTGGAAAAGGAAAGAACTGGAGCCCTGCAACAATTATGCTCCAGATCCTGGTCATTGTGACAACTGAACAGTAAGAAGGCACCAAGGCTCCAAAGATACCCATGGATATCCCACGGATACTTTCATGTCAATCCTCTTTGAAGGGAGAGCCCAAAGGCAAATAACAGAGTCAATAATGAATGTGTGACCTCAAAATGCCAAGATATTTGATGAGAATGACTCAGAAATCAAGAAACTACTTGTAGCAAATCAAGTACTGTAATACTTTGTCAACATAGGACAGCTCCTCATGGCCCTGACAAAGGACTGTGTTGTGACACGCAGATAAGGTTAAGACTCTTGAGGCACTGTGCGGGGGAGGTGGTGGCTGTGGCTCAGGAGAGAAACACTTTGCAAGCTACCACCAGGTTGGAGACCAGGAGCGTGCCAAGCCACACTGAGAAGTCTCTAACAGACATTGGCAGTCTTGGTGTGTCTGCTTTGTCCAAGACCCTGTATACCACTCAGGAACCACCAGGAAATTCTCCTTTCTACAGTCCTCACTGAACATTCTCCATCTCCCAAACTACTTTCTAACAGGATTCCTGAGCCTTCATCTACTTCCTTCTGTATCTCAGAACAGCACATAGATGCATCTGCCACTGATGGGAACCTGACCCAGGAGATGTGGATAGCACTATAAGCATCTATCAGTCTGCCTTCCTTCCTGCTGCCCTTTGCTGGGCCAGCAGAATTCCCGAAAAGGAACATTGAAGCTCAGTGAATAGGATCACATGTCCACATGCGTGTGTGTGCATGCATGTGCACATACACATGTGTGTGCAGGTGTAACTGAGAAATTTGAATATCTTTTCCCTCCTCCTGAAGGGAAGAGCACTTTGGCTGGAAGAAACATCTTAGGATCTTCTCAATCCCTCTCTTCTACCTCCACTGTAAAGGAGGATACTGTATCACCGCTATGTGAATCTTCTTCATACCTCCCAAGAAATCTTAGGCAAGGAATGGTACAGCATACTTGAAAATGTACCTGCTGATGTTTTTATGCAGAGATAAGGGGCTGCCTGAATAAATGGGATACTGAGTACTCCATGAGAAAATGGCACAGGGCCTCAAAGCTGCCACAGTAACAACTAGCAAGAAAATAAGCAGAGAAAGTTCATAAGTAAAGGATTAGCGTGATTTCAGGTTTCAAGGTCGCTTTCTCTATGGTGCAGATGTGGACATGTTATGACAGCCATTTTGTTTCTATTACAGAAAAAAAATCACCAAAGTAGGTCATAATGTTTTAAATTATTTTTCCAGTAGGAATATTATGCCCTAATGACACAGTCTGTTTCCACATCTTTCACAAATTACTAGTGATTTCCCTCGAAATTGTCCCTTGCCTCCAGCCTCTTATCCTTCATACTATCCTCACATCACTTTATTAGTTATGAATGATTAATTTCACTCCCAATATCAAAAAATTTGCACTTCTTCTTTGTTACCAATAGAATTAGGCTTGAATATCACTTTGTTTGAGGCTTCTCACTGATAACTAATCCTACTTATCCTATCCACTATTATGTCCTGATTGCCAGGCCAGCTATGGCCTGACCTGTGGTCAAAGTTTCCCCCACACATCATCCCCAGGTCTCCTCTTCCTTGTTACACTTCAATCTTGGGTTCAAATCCTACCTCCTCCACTTTTACCTACTGATTTATCTGCTCTAAGTTCCTATAGCATATGCACTGTAGACCCCATTTTGGCAGCTAATTGAATGATTAATACGTATACTGAATTGAGTTAGTTGTTTTGTGGATACAAAGAGAGTAACAGAAGGTCTCTGCCCTGGAGGAGAATATTTTACCTCTTTGTCCGTGATTCTGTATATGATTCTTAAGGTTTCTTCAAGGATGTAAACATACTGTGTACACACTAGGATTTCAGAAAGACTTTCTTAATTGAATTAAATCACTCCTCCCTCTGGGACTTGGGTACCAATTAAAGATGATAGTTTAAGTGTAATAGCTAATTTGGTCTTAAACGATCGAAGGTAACAGAAATAGTTCACTTCAGCGAGGCTATGAGCTAGGCTTCCAGAGGTAAGAAAAACCTCCCCAGTGAGCTGCCCAATCAGTAACACGGAAGAAGTTGCTCAAGGCAAGTCAGTTCTCCTGGCTAGACCTTCGGTATGACTGTAAACTGCACAGGGTGAAATCGGTGCGATGGTCGAAAACAAGGTGCATGAAGGAGTGAGGAAAGCAAAGAGAGCAGAGTGGGAAAGGGCGCTGCAGATCCTTCCTCTGGCAGATGAACAGCAAGGACCATCAAAGGTGGACTGGCTTCCTTTAGACATAACCAAAGAAACGCCAGGGCCATTCAGTGGAAATCACAGTTCAAACTTCAAAAGGCACTTTTGGATTCCAGACACCTGCCCAAAGTAACGATATTCAGGGCAGTTGCTGTGAGTGATTCTGAGATGATCTCACACACAGATCCCAAGAAGGATTTGGAGAAGCGGGAAGCCCAATCCCAGGTTCCTCTCCATGGGGCCGGATAAACTGAAAGCTCTAATCAAAAGCCTGAAAGACTAGCGGGACTGGGGTATTGAACAGGTTGGAAAGGAAGCTCTCGCTGACTTCAGGCATCTCCTGCGTCTCCCACCCTAAACCAGGAGAAAAGTCCTCTTCGGCCAATGATCAAGCCGAACGATCCTCAGCCCCATCAAGGTGCCCGTTAGGCCTCTTATTGCAGCTTTGGGCCACGACTTGCACCCAACTCTGGCTCGGGGTGGCGGGGTAAGGGGGGTCCCCAGCTTCCCCAGCCGCGGCCCCCGGGACGCCGAAGCTCGCGCTCCTCCTCTCTAGCCTCTCCTCCCCTCCTTTCTCTCTCTTGCCCAGTCCCTCCCCCAGTTTCAGCGGAGGGGGGCCGGGCTTGGCTCCGCGAGGCCCGTGCATTCCAGAGAGCGGGGCCAGCCAGAGCAACAAAGAGCCGGTAGTCGGCGGGGAGAACTCAGGGGGCTGCGGCGCGCTAGGGCAGAGGTGGCGGCTGGGCCGCGGGCTGGCGCGGGGGCGGAGCCCAGGATTGAGTTAGGGACGCTGTCCCGCACCCCCGGCGGGCGCCTGGCCTTCACCGTGGGGCCGAGAGTTGGTTTTAGTGGTGGGAGAGGGAATGGGGCTGAGGATTGGGGGCCCAGAGGGCTCCCGGGGCTGAAGACAACTTGGATTGGCAGCCGAGGGAGCGGGGAGTGTGCATCCCGGCCCGGGCCTCTGCCGCCCAACATGGGCCCCGGGTTCCAAAGTTTGCGAAGTTGGGCGCCGAGGGGCCGGGGCGCGCTGAGCGTCTGGGGGAAGCCGGCCCCGGACTCACAGGGCGCACAGGTCGCTTGAGCAGCCTCCGCGGCCCCCAGGGTTGTGAGTGTGGCCTGGGGGCTCTGGGGAGCGGGCGGGGGCGCCGGGGCTTCTGCTGAGTTGGCGGGTCCGGCCATGGCCGCTGCCCGCCCTGCGCGGGGGCCGGAGCTGTCGCTCCTGGGGCTGCTGCTGCAGCTGCTGCTGCTGGGGGGCCCGGGCCGGGGGACGGCCTTTAGCGGGAATGCGACCGGGCCTGGGCCGCGTAGCGCTGGCGGGAGCGCCAGAAGGAGCGCGGCCGTGACTGGCCCTCCGCCGCTGCTTAGCCACTGCGGCCGGGCCGCCCACTGCGAGCCGCTGCGCTACAATGTGTGCCTGGGCTCGGCTCTGCCTTACGGGGCCACCTCCACGCTGCTGGCCGGGGACTCGGACTCCCAGGAGGAAGCGCACGGCAAGCTCGTGCTCTGGTCGGGTAAGCACGCTGGAGCTGGGTCGGGGGGCTGAGGTGGTGCGGTGGGGGCACTGCCGGAACACCAGGCTCGGGCCTGAGCTGCTGAGAGGGCGGGGGCCGTACCCGGGAGAGCTGGAGGACTGAGTCTGGAACTTTGGGGGCAGGTTACGTGCAGGAAGGGACCCTACTTGATGGGGAAGGGAGGCCGAGGAAACTGATCAGAAAAGGCGGGGTGGGCGAGCAAAGCATGGGGGTGGGGGATGAGAGGCCCGTGAGGAGGGGGCTCTGAGCCACAGGAAAGAGTGTTTTTTAAGGCGAGAAGATGCTCCACCTACTCTGGAAGCAGGGTCCTTGGAGATTCAAGGCGGCGTGCGTTCAGACCTCCGAGAAATCGGAGTTGGAGTGAAAAAAGAAAGGTTAGAGGTGGAAGGGATTCAGGTTTTGGGAGGAGAAAGGTGGGTGTAAATTTGTGAAATGTATGAAGGAAAAGAAGCACCCTAGTGATAATTCATTGAGAGGTAATCAGAACTAACTGAAAATTTTGATTCAAGAGATAGGAAGTCTAGAGAATTGTGATTTTTGACGTGCTTTCATGGGATATTTAAGTTTCCTCATCTGAAAAATGGGAACTCTGATCCACGCTAAGGGCCAAGAAGGAAGAGACAATTCCAACAGACGTTTGTGTGTTCTTTAGCAATTTAGATCGGAAGGCTCATCAAAGCTTAAATCTGGGATACTTTCACTGGCACTTGAAGCCCCAGAGCCTTCTCCTTGGGGTTGGATCATGGCAGAGCCTGAAAACTGCAGATGGAACCCAAAGAGATCCGTCCTTAGCAGTGTAGAGTGGATTTTCTCCTCACCTGTCACTCTTCTAGACTGGGGGTCCAGAGGACACTGGGGAAAGGAACTGGCTTTGTGATGCCTGTTTCTAGCCAGTTTGATTTAAAAACTATCTATGACTGAAAGAAAATAAAATTAGGAGTCAGGAGCAAACTTGAGAGCCTTCTTTTGATAGACCTGGGTGCCCCATGTCTTAACTTGCCCCCCAGGGCTGCTGAGGATCCTAGTAGAGGTAATATATGTAGGCTGCTGGCTATAGTTAATTTGGCCACTAGAGTTCTCAGCTTTTGCTGAATGTTGGACAAGACCACAAAGTTCCTGGTTTGGTGCAGATGCTGGAAGAACTTGGAGGATTATACCCATGGTGGAGTTATGTCCTGTGTGGAGGTCAGGTTCTGAAATCAGCACATAAGGCAGAAGCCATATTTAAACCATAGTAGCTTTGAAAACTCAAAAAAACACTGTAGTGTAAGATCCATGTAATTTTGCATATAAACTCTTTATATGATCGTACAAATATATAAGATATAGTAATGTACACTATATATGAACCAGTATACATAGGAAATATAACTGTCTTTAAAGTTAGATTCATGCAAAAGACTGAAAGAATAATAAAAGTAATAGTTAAAAAAAAAATCAAGCACAGTTTCTTTGAGCACTACCAGAAATAAGACTTAAGTGTAGGAGCCAGCTGTATGGAAAATCCAAATCTGTTGGCACTAGAATCCTTATTCTGATTTACTGACACCATGGGAGTATATCCTCTCTTCTCTATTTATTTTGCAGAAGCCTATGGTTGAAATCTCCTAAGTTAAATGCATGTATGAAGCTGTTTGCCATCAGATCAAGGAGGAAGGGGATGGACCTCTTTCCAGTCCATACTCCTGAGAGAGCTGCTGGGCTAGCAGAAGTAGTTTTGATAGGAGAGTGCATGAGTTAAAACCATCTGCTGGTTGTGGAGTTTCAAACTTCAGTGGCCGGGCAGGGTCCTGCAGAGGCATAAGCACTGAGCCCAAGGCTACTCCTCTCTGCCTTCCCCGTCCTTCAGCTCAGTCCTGTTCCTTGTGTGTTTGGTTGCACTCTTTCTGCTTTGGTCTTGCTGTTTGATGTTCTGTGAAGTAGAGTCACAAGCTCACAAGTGTTGGTGCAAGCTGGGTCAGTATGTGGGGAGGGTGAACCCTAGCCATGTATGAGAATCATAACCAGGTCCTTAGCTGGGAGCCCCTGGCTAGTGGTTTGTCCTGGCCTGAGTTAGTAGTCTGAATTTGGTGTTAAACATGGTCATTGTTACCCAGCTCTTGCAGGTGTGTTTTGTTTTGTTTTGTTTTTTGGTACCAGGGATTGAACTCAAGGGCACTCAACCACTGAGCCACATCCCCAGCCCTATTTTGTGTTTTATGTAGAAACAGAGTCTCACTGAGTTGCTTAGCACCTCACCATTGCGGAGGCTGGCTTTGAACTCACAATTCTCCTGTCTTAGCCTCCCAAAGTGCTGGGATTACAGGCCTGCGCTACTGCGCCCGCCTGGCTCTTGCAGGAGTTTTTGTGGGTGAAGAACAAAGATGATTTAGATTGTTTTCTTGTGTAAACTGTTGAGGATAGAGACTTTGTTTTTTCCCCAGGGGTTCAGCATCCACTCCTTCATTCAGCTGCATATTGAGGCTTATTGCATGGGTTCGGAGGCATAAGTAGATGAAGAATGCAGACATGATCCTCTATCATCAAGAGGAGGATAGGCTATTAACCACTGGCGCATGTTTTATATCAATAACAGCAGAAGCCGGGTGCGGTGGCTCAAGCCTATAATCCCAGCACTTAGAGAGGCTGAGACAGGAGAATCGCGAGTTCAAAGCCAGCCTCAGCAACGGCGAGGCACTAAGCAAGCAACTCAGTGAGACCCTGTCTCTACATAAAACACATAATAGGGCTGGGGATGTGGCTCAGTGGTCGAGTGCCCCTGAGTTCAATCCCCAGTACCAAAAAAAAAAAAAAAAAACCCAGCAGATTTTTATCTAAAGTACCTTTTCTAAGCCAAAGAGATCATGCTTCATTCAAGGCAAATGCTAACAGAGAAGGCTATTTGGAAATTTGGACAAGCAAGTAAATGCAGCTATTTTCAGTTTTGTGTAAATAAAATTACATTTCTCTCATTGGACAAATAAGAGCAGATGAGGGAGGGATCATTGTTTTTATAATTTACGCAAAAAGGGATATGATCTAAAATAAAGTGAATGCATAAATAAAAAAAAGAAGATAGACAATTAAACAGGTTTCAGCAATACTTGTGAAAAGTACTATGACATTGAAGGTGCTGAAGGAATGTAAAGGGCTTTAGGGAGCAAGGGAAGATCCAGAGGAACTGATATTTAACCCATGACTTAAATAAAAAGGACCTGGCACAGTGGTGCATGCCTGTAATCCCAGTGACTCAGGAGGCTAAGGCAGGAGGATCGAGAATTCAAAGCCAGCCTTGGCAATTTAGTGAGGCCCTAAGCAACTCAGTGAGACTCTGTCTCTAAATAAAATATTTAGAAAGGGCTGGGGATGTGGCTCAGTGGTTAAGTACCCTGGTACCAAAAAAAACCCACTGGTGATGTAAATCAGTAGTAGAGCACTCTTGGGTTCAGTTGCCGGTACAAGAACGAGAGAAAGAGGGAGGAAAGAAAGAATCTAGAATTACCAAGGGAGGGTGGAGTTGGAATAGGAAGGGATAGGAAGAGGAAATCGCATGTACAAAAATTTAGAGGTAAGAGGGCTTATATTTATAAAGTAGGGGCTGGGATTGTGGCTCAGTGGTACAGCGCTTGCCTCGCACGTGTAAGGCACTGGGTTCGATCCTCAGCACTACATATAAATAAATGAATAAATAAAGGTCCATCAACAAATAAAAAAAAATTTTAAAAATGAAGTATAATAATTGCAGTAAAAGCCGGGCGCGGTGGCACAAGCCTGCAATCCCAGCACTTAGGGAGGCTGAGACAGGAGAATCACGAGTTCAACGCCAGCTTCAGCAACGGCGAGGTGCTAAGCAACTCAGTGAGACCCTGTCTCTACATAAAACACAAAATAGGGCTGGGGATGTGGCTCAGTGGTTGAGTGCCCCTGAGTTCAATCTCCAGTACCAAAATAATAATAATAATAATTGCAGTAGAACTGGAGGATCAAAGTGAGTGAGAGGTGATGGATAGAATTGTAAGAAATACAATGCAGATAATTAGACAACAAAGGGGATCATATACCTTATTAAGTTTGGATGTTATCAGAAGATGATAAGGAATCATTGAAGGCTTTTAAGCAAGGGAGAGATGCAATGATATTTGCATTTTAGAAAGATCTGTTTGGGTGCCATATGAAGAAGCCACCAGAGTAGGGAAAGCCTGGAGCCTGGTTGCTTGATCAGGGCATAGGTGAAGTACTCTAGGTGGGAGATGATGGTGGTCAGAGCTGGAGTAACAGGATGGAGAGTTGGGGGGATCCCAGGGTGTCAGGTAGAACCAACAGGACTTGCTTATGAGTTGGATGTGGTACATGAATGAGTAGGAGAACAGTAGTGGAGGGGTAGGTTTAGGAAGAAAGTGTGCATTTGATTTAGGCTATGGGAATTATGGATGCTTGTTGGCTGTCTATGTGAAGATAACCAGCAAGTGTGGAGATAGAAGTTGCTGTAGAGAGGGGATACTATGTGCTTCCTTGACCAGATTGCTGAGGCTTTGGAAGGATACCACGAGTGAGAAGTTTATTGCTCAAATTGGTCTAATTTCTAGGTCTGTATAGTGCAGGTCTCTCCTGTGTCTTTCATCTCTCTGGAATTGGGCTTCTTCCGTCACTTAGCATCTCTTCCCATTACAGCTGGAAATGCCTCCTCCTAGGCATTCCAGGCTGACCAGACAAACATAATGTCCAGGCCGTGGTCTACCTTAGGCCAAATCTGGTTTACTAAATGGGGCAAGAAAGAGGCCCTGAAGCTGGCAAGGGAGTAAGTCCCTGAGAGTTAGCACGTAGCTGCCTTGACTGCCTCTGTGTGTATACCTGGGTTGTGGCCCTGTTGCCCATCTGGAACACAACCTGCAGGAAAGAAATAGAAAAGCTGGGACAAATTTCTTGTTTGCCTCCCAGACCTGAAGTTGAGAGGTGAGAGAAGGGATGTTGTTGGTGATGATGGGTAATTTACAAGGGCAGATCAGGAAGAATTTCCTTTGAGCTGTTCCCAAACCCGGTTAATGATTAGAATTAGCTCAGAAACAAAACAAATAAATAAATAAATATTACAGATAATAAATGTATTTACAAATAAATAAAAATATATATTATATATACTTTCCTAAATATATGCATATGTGTATGTGTGTGTGTGCGTGTGTGTGTGTGTATATATATGTATTTGAGAAAGTATAAAATACAGAAAAACAACCAAAGGTCCAAGTTTTCATTTTTGCTTCACATTTAACTTCTTTTTTTTTAAAATATTTATTTTTTTAGTTGTAGGTGGATAGAATGTCTTTATTTTATTTTTATGTTGTGCTGAGGATCGAACCCAGTGCCTCACGTGTGCTAGGCGAGCACGCTACCACTGCGCCACAACCCCAGCCCCCACATTTAACTTCTTATTTGTGGAATATACTACTTCTAAATAAAGGAGCATAAAACAAAAGTACTGAATAACAGTTATAAATTGACACCTGAGTCTATAACTTTGTCTAGTCACATCCCTCTCCCCCTTCTCTAGAGGGAGCCACTACCTTGATGTTTTTGATAATCATTTCTTTTTTTTTTTTTCTTTTCTTTTTCTTCCTGTATAATTTTACCACCTAGTTTTGGAATTCCTAAACGATATATTTCAGTTTTGCATGTTTTTTGAATCTCACATAAATGGAATAACACTGTATGTACTCTTTTCTGTCTCACTTCCTTTATATACTACTTTATTTGGTAAGATCATCCATGATATTGTAGCTCTTTTTCATTACCAAGTAGTATTCCATTGAATGAATCACTATAATGTGTTGATCCATATTTAAGTTGTTGGCAGTTTTTGCCCACTGTGAATAACATTATTTTGGGTATTCTTGTGTATATCCTGATGCACCTTGACACCGTTTTTTTTTCCAAGTACATTCTTTTTTTTTTTTTTTTTTTAGTTGTTGATGGACCTTAATTTCATTTATTTATATGCGGTGCTGAGAATTGAACTCAGTGCCTCACACATGCTAGGCAAGTGCTCTACCACTGAGCTACAACCCTAGCCCTCCAAGTACATTTTTTTTTATTTGGTACTGGGGATTGAACTCAGGGGTACTCGACCACTGAGCCACATTTTGTGTTTTATGTAGAGACAGGGTCTCACTGAGTTGCTTAGCACCTCGCTGTTGCTGAGGCTGGCTTTGAACTCGCGATTCTCCTGTCTCAGCCTCCCAAAGTGCTGGGATTGCAAGCGTGAGCTACTGTGCCCGGCTCCAAGTACACTCTTAAGGAGTGGAATTGCTAGGTAATAAAGCATGCATATGTCTTGTACCAAACTCTTTTTCAAAGTCATTGTACCAATTTATACTCCCACTAGCCTTGTAAAATGTCATCATTAACCAACACTTGGTATTATCAGCCTTTTAATTTCTTCCTAGTCTAGTGCATATAATGTGGTATATATTTATGGGTCTACTTATTTATTTATTTATTTGGTGGCAGTGCTGGGGATCAAACCCAGGACTTTGCACATGCTATGCAGGCACATTGCCTCTGAAATACATCCCCAACCCTGTGGTTTCAATTTGCATTTCTCTGATTACTGGTAAGGTTAAGTATCCTTGCAAATGTTTACCCACCATTTCTTATCTATTTATTTGTTTGTTTGTTTTTGTGACACTGGAGATTGAACCCAATGATGCTCTACCACTGACCTATGTTCTTTTTATTTTGAGAGTCATTTTATTTTGAGAGTTTTCACTAAGGTGCTGAGGCTGACTGAGGTTGGCAATCCTCCTACCTCAGTCTCTTGAGTAGCTGTGATTACAAATGTGCACCACTGTGCCCAGCTTTTGGATGTCTTCTTTTGTGAAGAAGTTGTTTAAATCTTTGGCCTATTTTTCTATAGGGCTGCCATTTTTGCAAGATTTGTGGGAGTTAGCTGGGTGTGGTGGTGCACGCCTGTAATCCCAGTGGCTCTGGAGGCGGAGACAGGGGAATCGC